>CBVK0100604969.1:0-14465 GCA_900067695.1 Picea abies | reverse complement strand
CATAATTTACATTCATCGACCTTTTATACAAAGGTCTGTCAAATCAAACATTCACATCTTTTAGTTTGCCACAGTTCTTGGCCAATATAGTTATTTTTACAGACTAGGGGAAACAGGGTGTTACAATTCCCTCCCCCTTAAAGGAACATCGTCCTCGATTTTCTATCTATCAATATGACGTGTATATACAGAAGTAAACAAAATCGGATATGCATGTTTCATGGCATCTTCCATTTCCCATGTAGCCTCATATGGGCCAAAATGTTTCCACTGCACCTTGACATGTGCAATAGTTCGGTTCTTGAGTGGGGTTTCCTTTCTGTCCAGTATGCATTGAGGTTCTGGCAGGAATTCTCCCTCTAGTTCCACTTGGATCACAGAACAGACAATTATATGATTAGAATCGTGTACATATTTCTTCAATAATGAAACATGGAAAACATGATGTGCTTTTACTATGGGAGGAAGTGCTAGCCTATAGGCTACAGGTCCCACTCTATCTAGAACTTCAAAGGGTCCACAATACCGAGGTGCCAACTTGGCACAAGCTCCCATCCTCGGGGAACTCTTCCTGGACCTAACTCTGAAATATACGTGGTCTCTCGTCTTGAATTCTCTTGGAGTTCTCTTTCGGTCGGCGTAACTTTTCTGTCTGTTCTGAGTGACCTTCAGATTTTCTTTTATCTGAATCACTTGTTGTTTCATTTCTTTCAGCATGTCAGGTCCAATAGTAATTATGTTTACGGGATTACTCCAACTAACTGGAGTGTTGCACAGTCTACCATAGAGAACTTCGAAAGGACTTATCTTCAGGGATTCTTGGTAGCCGTTATTCTAGGCAAATTCCACCAGTGGCAGGTAATCTTCCCACTTTTTAGGTTGATGCATTACATGCATTCTTAGCATGTCTTCCAATATCTGGTTCACTCTTTCCATCTGTCCATTGGTTTGAGGATGATAGGGTGTGCTAAACAGTAATTTGGTCTCCAGACCAACCATCAAGGATTTCCAAAAGTTGGAAGTAAATTTCGTGTCTCTGTCAGACACAATCTCTTTAGGCATACCATGTAGCCTGAATATCTCCTTCATGAATATGTTGGAGATATCTATTGCCTTGCAAGTTGATTTGACGAGGATAAAATGGGCGGAGTTGCTCAATTTATCCACCACTACCATGATGGCATCATTTTGTTTGGTCGATGTTGGTAATCCGGTGATGAAGTCCATGGAAATGGTTTCCCACTTCCATTACGGGATTGGTAGAGGTTGTAATAATCCTGTTGGGTGTCGGTGTTCTGCTTTAACCTGTTGGCATTCTAGGCACTTAGCTAAATAGTTGGCTATGTCTTTCTTTAACCCGGGCCAATAGAATTGTTTCCTAGTGGTTGTGATCATCTTCTGATATCCCGGGTGACCAGTATATGATCTTTTATGTAGTTCATCCATTATGAACCTCTTCAAGTCGTCACAATTTGGAATATACAATCTATTTCTGTAAGTTAGCAGACCTCCATCTATCATCTGGTAGCCTTCATACTTTATTCATGTGGGTTCTTGCTCCAAGTACAAGGTCACATCTGGAAGAATGTGTTTGTTTCTTGTGCATTCCTGACTCTTTCTTTGACATTCATCTCGTAGGTGCTCACCGCTGCCAGGTGAATTGTTTTCATACTTCTGCTAAGGGCATCGACCACCTTATTTTCCTTTCCTTTAACATGTTTGATTTCAAAATCAAACTCACTAAGGAGGGCCATCCACCTAGCTTGTCTAGCATTAAGCTTTGGTTGGTCAAACAAATATCGCAACCCACAGTGGTCTGTCATAAGTACAAATTTCCTTCCCAGGAGGTAATGTCTCCACATTTTTAAGGCGTGCACTATGGCGGCCAGCTCTAGATCATGGGTCACAGAGTTGACTTCGTGCTCATTCAATTTTCAGGATTCATCGCAGACTACACTTCCTCCTTGCATAAGGACTCCTCCAAGCCCTTCCTTACAGGCATCTGTGCACACGAGGAAGTCGTTTTCGGGATCAGTGATCTTCAGCATAGGTGCATGGGTTAAAATGTGTTTCAAGGATTGAAATCTTTCTTGACATTCTTGTGTCCATGTGAATTTAGCTCCCTTCTTCTGGAGGGCAGCGATTGGACAACCAATCTTGGAGAATCCTTTTATAAATCTCCTATAGTATCATGCTAAGCCCATAAAGGATCTGATATCTGAAACGTCCTTTCGGGTAATCCATTCCATGATAGACCTGATCTTGTCAGGATCTACTACTACTCCCTCTTCAGATATGACATGGGCCAAGTAATGTATTTGCTTCTGGAAAAAGTCGCACTTGCTAAATTTGTCATAGAGTTGATGTTCTCTTATCACTTGAAGCAAAAGTCTAAGATGTTCCTCATGTTCCTCTCTATTCTTGGAGTAAATTAATATATCGTCAATAAAAACCAGTACAAATTTGTCTAGGAATTTGCTGAGCACATTGTTCATCAAGCACATAAAAGTGGCAGGGGCATTGGTCAATCCAAATGGTACTACCACAAACTCATAGTGACCATATCACGTCCTAAAGACAGTTTTGTGGATGTCTTCACCCTTGATTCGGACTTGATGGTATCCAGATCTCAAGTCAATCTTTGAGAAGATGGAAGTACCTCCCAATTGATCGAACGGGTCATTGATCCTGGGTAAGGGGTACTTGTTCTTTATGGTTACCTTATTGAGTTGCCTATAATCTATGCACAGTCGGAGGGTACCATCTTTCTTTTTCACAAACAGGACTGGTGCTCCCCATGGAGACACGCTGGGTCGGATATAGCCTCTGTCCATCATTTCTTTTAGTTGTAATTTAAGCTCAACTAGCTCGGGTGTGCTCATCATGTAGGGTGTCCTAGACACTGGCACCGCTCCTGGTGCAAGTTCTATCGAGAAGTCAATGTCCCTTCTCGGAGGTAAACTCGGTACCTCTTCCGGAAATACATCTCTATATTCTCTTAGTGTGGGGTGGTCTTCGAGGCTTGGTTTGATTGATTGAACAGGTCATTGATCCTGGGTAAGGGGTACTTGTTCTTTATGGTTACTTTATTGAGTTGTCTATAATCTATGCACAGTCGGAGGGTACCATCTTTCTTTTTCACAAACAGGACCAGTGCTCCACATGGAGACACGCTGGGCCAAATATAGCCTCTGTCCATCATTTCTTTTAGTTGTAATTTAAGCTCAACTAGCTCGGGTGTTCTCATCCTGCAGGGCGTCCTAGACACTAGCACCGCTCCTGGTGAAGGTTTTATCGAGAAGTCAATGTCCCTTCTCGGAGGTAAACCCGGTACCTCTTCCGGAAATACATCTCTATATTCTCTTAGTGTGGGGTGGTCTTTGAGGCTTGGTTTGTCATCTTCAATTGATTCCAACACCTGTATCACATATAGTGGACATCCCTTTCTGCAATACTTTCTCATTTGAAGGGATGATATTCGTCTCACCGAGACAGGTTTTAGGATCCCTTGAAGGGTTATCCTTCTTCCTTCTTCACTTACACATTCTAAGGTTTTATGGTAACAATCCAGTCTGGCTTTATATGTGGCTAGCCAATCCATACCAATCAACAGGTCATACGATCCTAGGGGTAATACATTAAGGGTTGCTTGGGTGGGGAATTCACCCATAGTGAATTGGCAATATGGTATGACCTCCGCTACCTTTCTTTTGGTGCCAACGACTAACTATACCAACCATGGATTGGCGTGTCTATATGGTTGTAATTTACACTTATCAACAACCTTAGGGGCTATATAACTCAAATTTGAACCAAGGTCAATTAGAATAGACACTATATGGTTGGTGATCATACCTTCCATATCCACCACTAAAGCTTGGTGGTCAACTTGTTTATTATCCACGGCTGCATAAATTTGCGGCATACTCCTGGCCACGTCATTGACGGTGGTAGCTTCTTGAACATTGTAAATTCTCTGACTGTTTTGTTGTCAGTGTGGGCAGTCCCTCAGTAGATGTTCTTCTCCACAACCCCAACACTTCAAGGGTTCTTTCTTCGGGTTATCAATCTTTCCTGGGGTAGATCCAAAAGGTTTATTTCCGCTCTAGGAGGGGAAATTCTGTTGGTGTACACTTCGGGTTGGGAAGCTCAACCTTGAGTCCTTTTTATAGTTTTTAAATCTTGGGGATTTAAACCCTTTTTTCCGGAATCCCGAACTATTTTTCTGCTTCCAGCCTTCACGAGGTTATGTATGATGCCCAAGTTGTTCATAACAATATCTTGCCTTTCAAATAGTATCTTCTAGGGTCTTTGGCTCATCAAACTCAATCTTGTTCTGATAGTCCTTAGGTAGTCCACTGATCAATCGTTTCACCTTTGCCTTTTCTGCTTTTATATAGGGTACATACCTCAGCGATTCGAGGAATCTGCTAACATATTCCTCTATGGTGCATTGCCCCAGCTTGAGTTCATAGAATTCTTTAGTCTTTTCATCGAAATACTTTTCCGACAGATACTTCTTCCTGAAGTATTTCTCAAACTGTTTCCAAGATAGGTCTTCTTCGTGAATTCCTTTTACGTTCTTAAGGTCTTCCCACCAAATGGAAGCCTTTCCATTCAGGTTGAAAGTGGCTACTCGGGCCTTCAAATTTTCTGAGAAGTCATGGACTCTGAAATACTTCTTTAGTCCAAGCAACTAGGCCTCCTCTTCCTCTCCCTTCTTTATTTCACCGTCGAAAGAGGGTGGTTTGGCCTTCTTGAATTCTTTGAGATTATGATTTTTGGAATGATTTCGCTTCTTCCGTTTTCTTCGGGAATAAGAACTAGTTCTGCTACTAGAAGATCCCTCTGAGTCGCTAGTTTCCTTCCCAGAGGAATTGTCCGACGCCCGTCCCTTATCTCTAGGGTGAAACTTTCTCGAGGTGCTCCTACCAGTGTGGCCACTTAAAGGACCACGTTTCTGTATCCCAGGTGGGCTTCGATTTTTCTTTATCTGTCGTTGGTCCGCATGACTAGTGCCAGGGCCATGCTGCAATTTTCTTTGTATGTCAGATAAGCTCTGCAGCAAGACTACATTAATTTTCGTTTGCTTCTCTTGCTCTTTTATCAACCTCTCGTTGTCGGCCTTGCAGCTCTGTAGTTCGATCATGAGGCTTCCCACAGTCTCAGCTAGATCTGGAGGGGTCTCTACCGCTCTTCTTTCGTCAGACTCTTCGTCTCTATTGTGAGAGCCATCCCCCACTTTGTGGTGCATCACCATTCTATGCATCTGCAGTTTCCCGCGGTTGCGCGTCGCTTGTTGTGCAGGAAAAACACTTGTTGTTAGTCAACATTATATTCATTCACAATTAGCGCATAATTCATATTTTTCAAATGCATGCACACAATAGGAAATTTTCATTCTTAACTTTGGCTTTTGATAAAGGGGGTTAAGGTAGAAGGTTACTTCTTTTAAGAGTACTTCCAATGGAATTTTTTCACAACTTGTTCATGAGCCCAAGCAGGCCAAGTGTTATAACCATGCTCTGATACCAATTTGTCACACACTCACTACGGCAACTAAGATTTTATTTTCCTTTGCGTCTTTTCTTCGAGGAACAGAATCCCCGAATTTCTATGGGGCCTAGCACAGACCCTCCCTTCCCTTATCCTCCACATGTGATCATTGGCTATGACCATAGGCCTTACCAAAAAGGTGTTTCCAGCTTTCACGATTTAGGGAACCGCGATGCAAACATTCCCCTATTCTCTATCCTTCGAAATGTTAAAACCCGAAAGGGTCTAACAAATCCTTAACTCTTCCCTTGGGTCGCTTTTCATACGACCGATCCTATGACCTGGTGTTTTTCCTCTAAATGCTTTCGGGGTTTCGTGATTCAGGAAATCGCGATGCAAGCATTCCTCCTTTCCCTTTCGAATCCCCAGAACCCGAAAGCTTGGTATCATCCGGATCTATGGTCCAAATCGTCGACTTGATCAACGGCTCGGATTAAATCCCAACATTATACCTTTCGAGATTTCCGGCGAGGTCTTCACTCCTATTCCTCTGATGTCCAGAACCCCGGTGGTGTTGGATCTTTGCCACGCGTCCCTACAAATGGGCGGTCCAGATTCTTTCGGGACTCCTCCTCCCTACCACAAGACCTTGTCCGGTGACCTAGGGCTCATTCACATAGTGCATCAGGGTTTCGTGGCTGGCGAATACGAGGGGTCTTGCCCTTGGGTTTCCCGGGTGCCGAAACGTCGAAACCCACTCACGCTAAACCGATTCGGGGTTTTGCATATCGGGATTTTGTGATTGGTGAATACGAGGGAACTTGCCCTTGGGTTTCCCGAGTGCCGAAACGTCGAAATGCCAAAACCTATTCACGCTAAACCAATTCGAGGTTTCGCATATCGGGATTTCACGACTGGCGAATACGAGGGAACTTGCCCTTGGGTTTCCCGGGTGCCAAACGTTGAAACGCCAAAACCTATTCACGCTAAATCGATTCGGGGTTTCACATATCGAGATTTCACGACTGGCGAATACGAGCGAACTTGCCCTTGGGTTTCCCGGGTGCCGAAATTCCAAAACCTATTCCCGCTAAACCGATTTGGGGTTTCGCATATCGGGATTTCATGACTGGCGAATACGAGGGAACTTGCCCTTGGGTTTCCCGGGTGCCGAAACGCCAAAACCTATTCCCGCTAAAGCGATTTTGGGTTTCGCATATCAGGATTTCGCGAATGGCAAATACGAGGGAACTTGCCCTTGGGTTTTCTGGGTGTTGAAACGCCGAAACCTGAGAGAACCACTCTCTCTTATACAAGGTTTCCAGACTCAGATCACATGATCCTTCAGCGGGTTCTTCGATAATTATCCCTAGGCTTAGTGACCTGACTGAAAAGTCTTCCTAAATCACCGAGCTATGAACTCTATGACAGGGGTGAAGTAAACTCATGGGTTTACTAAAATAGTAGTCTTTTCAAGGAACTCACTCCAGTTCTGGAATGCGAGGGAACTTCCCGGAAGGAGGTGCCTTTGGGAAATCAAACCAGGGCATAGAGTGAGTCAAGTAAATGGGACAAATCTCAAGGGAACAGACTCATAATCTGAACTTACTCATTCTATACATAAACCAATTATGGTCATATAAGTATAAGCATGCATCCATTATTTCCAATCAAAACACCAGGCAAACACTTCTATACAAAAACCATTTATGAGTGTACAAACATGAGCATGTGTCCAGGATATTCAATTCAAGATACAAGATATAAACACTTATCAGAAAACACCAGGTGTGACGCATTAGCCATCGTGGTCTCTTTTAACATATCCCCGTCCCAGCAGTCATGCAACACATAATCATAACATAATTTACATTCATCGACCTTTTATACAAAGGTCCATAAAATCAAACATTCACATCTTTGAGTTTGACATAGTTCTTGGCCAATATAGTTATTTTTACAGACTGGGGGAAACAGGGTGTTACAACACCCCCCTTCAAACCCTACTTTTGCAACTAAAGATGCGATATCCTTTGTTGAAACATCCTCAACATAATTTTCATCCAATGAGGGTTCACAAAGAAAGAATCCCTTTACTTGTGTATTTTCATTTAAACTTTGTGACACCTTTTTATTAGAATAGAAAGAACTAGCAATCGTTTAGGGAAAACACACATGTGAGACTATAGGTTTTATACCTTTTATTGTAGAATTCGAGCTCGAGGTTGAGGTCTCCAAAGGATATGAAATTAAAGCATGCATCATGTGTGAGGGTCATTTCACCTTAGAAACCTATTGGGATGGAATATTGCGCTCATTCTTATCATTCCTCGACACTGCTAAAGGATTCTCCAACTCCTTATACACCGACTTTTTAATCCAAATATTATTATTTTTGTAACAATACAATCCACTCATTGAATAGTATTCCCTGAAATTCCCTACCTCATGACAAAAACCACATTGGAAGGGAAGTTCCTAGTAGTAAATATTTTGATAATATTTATGGGACCCCCACTCAATCTCCAAGTCAACCAAAATCCCTTCTCATAAATCCACTCAAACAAAATGTGAGCCATTCTCCTGTCAAGTTTATCAAACCACCCATCTTCGAATGCGACAAATTGCTCGATAGTGTTCCCTACCATTTCCAATATTTTATCATACCATAGTTCTAAGGGAATCCATGGTAATAGGACCCACACATTTTGTACAAAATATGTCTCTCTTCACATATCAAACCCCATAATTCAGAGTTATAGACATAGTCTCAAATGTCCCCACTACTAGTCTTTACCCAACACCCATAAAGCATATTCTTTAGTTTTCAAAATGAAATATAGCCAACCATATGTGCACCAGAACATGAAATGTGGGTATATAACCAAGAAAAAACTTCTAGTACCCTTCCATCCACCCCTTTAAGGTATCACCCTTAACCAATTTTCTCATAAATCTTTTGATTCCCTAAGCATTAGAGTTTCAACTTAAGACATCTGTACATCCTTACCCAAAACCATCTTCACTTGATTAGGGAGAGATTGAATACACCTTATTTTCTTATGACATGGATCTACATTCCCTTGTCCCTTGTCTACTTCCGAAGACAAACCTTCTTCCTTCTTCAGGTCACCCTCTCCAGGGATACTTCTGGGTTCCTTGAGCCAAAGTACATCGTTCTGTGAACTACCAATGCTAAACAAATTCCCAGATTCAATATCAAAGGTGGTGCTACTACAAAATTAAATAAATCATCAATGTTGGGTAGATCACCCTCCTTTTTATTAGATACTCACTTGCCAACTCCTTTTCAGCCTTAACTACTAATAGTTTTGAAGTCCCATATTACATCCCTGTCCTCAATTTCATGTAGCCACGTATCTAATCCTTTGTACAATGCACCTCCTCCTGTGCATCTAACATCATCCTGAAATCCAGGGGAGGCAGGTGCAGGGGAGGTTATCTTTTAACCTGGAGGAAAAATAATCTTGAATTTCTACTGGAATATAGGGAAGGAAACCAACAATAAGTCGAGGCTTATGTCATTCTAAAAGGTATTTATTTGGAAAAACAAGGACAAATTCAAACTCTGAACGTAGTTGGAGATTCAAAGATGATCAGAAGAATTATGATCCTAGGTTTCGTTCCAAAAAACCTGAGTCTAAAAAGGGTCATAGACAAAGTCTTCCTCTTCTCGAGGACCTTGAAGGTAAAAAAAAATCATGTCCTTAGAGGTGATAACGTTGAGGCTGATAAAATGGCCAACTTGACCATAGGAAAACCACCCAAAACCTTAGGAGTGGATGATGAGGATTGAATAACCCCCCACCCCCTCCTTAATGATCGTCGCTTCCAATATGACGAGGACCCACCGCGCATTGGGGATTTCAGGTGGAAATCGTAGAACCCGCATGTGATCTGACACATGGACAAGAAAATTAGCAGGAGTTAAGGCACGACATGTGATAAATCGTGCTAACAGGAAACGGTACACCCACTTCATCATGGAAAGGGATGATAAATTCACTCGCTCAGTCGAACTGATGGGTATCAGGAAAATGAAATCTCTTAATTAGATGGCCCAAGCGTGTAGTAGACTCGATGCAGCATGGATATGTTTGAATGACGACAACTTCAGTCCTTTGTTTGGGTTTGTGAAGGATCCAAGTACAATGACTCAAGCAAGTCGAGTACTTCCTAGATCTTCTCATCATTCTGTGAATTGGGTCCTTCCCTATCTGTCTGTCATGAATTCGCCAGTGTTTATGATTTGGGGGGTTATAAATCAACACTCTTGACCTGACTTCTCTGTTTTGTGGTATTCTTGATCTCTTTGTGGGTTTATTTTGGTGTATGTCCTCTACTCCTTCTTTGAATTCTCTCTTTCATCCCCTCTGAGCCTCCTCTTTTCTCTATTTTTTTAGCTCGACTCTACCTGGCCAAAGCTTCTTCCCTTTCCACTCTCAGGCCCTTTGATTCCCCGTTCACTTCCAGGCTTTGGTGTGTCCCCCCTCGCCACACTCTTTTCAAGTGTCGCCACCCTGTTAGCACAATGGATACTAGGAAAAATTCTCTCACGGCGCCAAGGGCCACAAACTCTTTGGATTATATTGTAGGGCAAGGACTACAGAATTCAGAGAATGAATGTTCTGGGTGCCAACGACTGAGAATTCATCTGGGAGAAATCAACTCCATAATGACTTTTGAGATGGAAACTATCTGACAACACTGGTATCTCATTGAAAGATTGCAAGATGAAGTGTCTATGCAACGCAACCAAATTAAGGACCATCGCAATCAAATGGAGAACCTGTAAGGATGTCTAGATCATATGGAGAACAACTCTAAGCATCCCAACACCCCCGACAACACTCGGGAAGCATCAAGAAATATCTCAACAGCCACTATGAATCAAGTTGCCAACCTCAACGAGCCGGCAATGGATGCAAATTGGGAGCAGCATGAACATATGGAGGTCAAAAAGGAACCGGGTAGCTGATAAATTAATTTATAAGGGTTATGTTTTGTTTAACAATATGCATAAATGGAGTTTTTTATAGGTTGTATTCCATGAAATACAACAGAAATGGCATAGTTAGGAAAGTTGACATTTTTGTGGAAACAAATTTTGTAAAATCAGTCTCAATTTTCAAAGAAACTGAATTTCAAAGGCCTGTCAATACCTTTTATGTACTACAATGGATTTTTCCACACTTTTTTAATACAAAATTCCCTAGTTCTTGTAAAAAAAAACATCATCCTGAAATCTAAATTGAATTTACCCCAAATATCCATCAGCTTGTGGTAAATGTGAAACACTGACCTAGGGATTTGTTCCTTCCCATCCTTGTAGTCAACCACTGTGTCCATGGAGTTAGAATTAGGTTGTAAAACCTAGAGTTTTACCATACAAACCTATGGTAAACCTAGCTTCTCCATCCCTTAGAATACCTTAAACTTGATCCCCATATTTAAACTTAGATTTTTTATATGATGAAGTTTTATTTTGTTCTAAAAAACAAAGTGTATCCACATTGTGTTGTTAAAAAATTTGAATTTGTGTACACATGTTTACAAGAGATGGATGATGTGAATGGCTCCTTTAATCCATTCATTCATTATGATGATGATGATGATGATGATGATAAGAAATTTTAGGAATGCTTTGTTTTGTGGTGAGGCTCCTTTGTCAAATATTTTCTTGTAGTAGATCGACATTCAAATCCTAGAAGGAAACCAAAACTTGATTTCAAAACATGAAGAAAAGGCCAACCCCTGTAGAGAATGTCATTGTTTTCTAATAATGAGCACACATTTTACAGAGAATGGAAAATGGAACCGTTTACACCAGTCTGGTCGTGTATCGAGAATATTATTAAGCTGGGCAGAGGCCTTCCTATGAGGTCTTACAAGGGCCTAATGCCAAATTTGGCTAGCAAATCATCTATTTGTATCCTACAATACACTTCAATCTGACAAATCCAATTATCCAATTTCTCAGCATTTACCTCTCCATTGTACATAGGCGATTCAAACTTAATATCAATATTAAGTAAAGGAGTTTGTGGAGGAATTTTACCATGTTCTTTTAGAGAATTTGGAGGTGGTTGTGAAATGGTAGAAGCAGTGGAAGATGGAGGTGGAGGAGGTGGAGTATCACCATTCCCTCCATTTCGTTTTGGAGTTTTATCACCACTATATTCATTACCTATTGGAGGATTTGAGCTTTCACCTTGCAACCTTGCATTCCTTTCTTCAAATAAAACTTTCACCGTTTTTGTCATATCATAAAAATATTTTATGAAAGTTTCATCTTCTGAAGTAAAAGTTTCATAACTCTCCTCATGAGCCATACTTGGTGAATGCCTCCTTGAAGCTTGAGGTGAATGTGTAGTTCTCCTTCTTGAAATTTGAGAACTTAGCTCTACAATTGACCTTCTCCTCTTGTGAGATTCAACCTTGTAAGCATCAGAAAACAAAAACTTGCAAACAATCAAACCTTCAAAAACCTTTGCTCTAATACCCACTTGATCTGAAAATGAAAAAAGGTTTGTGTGCACAAATTTGCAAGTGAAATAGTTATGTGACTTAGGAAATTGGATCAAGTTGCAAACACATAAACTTAATGAGTTTTTTACTTAACATGAGCAGCATAAACAGACATAAACAACCATAAAAAAATAAGCACATAACACAACAAAATGATAAAGGAGTTCACCCCTCTCTTGGGCTACATCTCCTGGTCCAGCTTCCAATGGATAATTTTCATTATATGTTCAAACTGTCAAAATAAGTTCTTTACAATGCTCCAAGTAACAAATTGATAGCTTCAATGGCTCCAAAATGTCCAAAAACCCCTAGTTGGGCTCTTCCTCCACCTAGTTTGGTCAAAAAATGGAGAAAATACACTTCCTAGAAGTTTTTCCCCAATAGCTTGTTGCACCTGCTTGCCAAAACGCACCCTGTCAAAACTGAACCTAGCTCTGTGTGTTTCCCATGCCAAAAAAACAATACGTGTGTCATTCCGCAAATTGTGGCAAATTGTCACACTATTAGGATGACTAGCACCTTTTTCGGCAAAGGTTACGGTCGTATGCCCCCCATGTGGCCATTTTTTAGTACTAAACCCAGATATATTGATTAACCATTGGGAAGTCTACGCATGTGGTAAGTTATATCTGACCGTGGGTTGGGGCTAAGCCCCGGCCTAGACTCCACCCATAACTACATTCAACGTAAGTTTAAATTAATGTTTTGAACTATACATATTAAGAACCATCATAGGTGGGTTGGTAGCCTAGCCTTTTCCAAGACTATGCTCATGCCCACGGAGGTCTCAGGTTCAATTTCGGTGGATTCCCAAAGTTTTAAACCAACAATGGGGTGCCACATGGCGGCCCCTGGCTAGTCCATGTGGCACCTTCCCATTCGCTCATACACTAACACATGTCAACATCAGATTGGTCCATGAAACACTGTCAACTCAGCACTTGCCATGTCGGCCTCTACCCTGTCAACAGTGTCGTCCCCCTGCCATGTCATTAGTACGATATGCATAGTCAGCTTGTACAGACTGTGTACAGTCACATTTTGCATGTTTGAAAAAGTGGACAGAACGCAATATCTCTTGCATACAATCTATGTTCGAGCTCGTTCAATTTGTGTTGGGATCGTGAGGACGAGATCTACGCAATGAATCTATTTTCGAGCAATTTAGAACACTTTGATTTTTTAGCATATTTTAATCCCCTGGATCATACTATGTGCCATGTCAGACGACATGCCACATCAAGACTACGTTTCCTTGGTGCCAGTTGGACCACTGGATCAAGCATTTGAGGAATGAGTGCTTATGGCTTACCCCAAGGGGTCGGTGCCTGGTGAGGTGAGTTTCCCAGTGGGGTAACGTGCCCGGTGGGGTGTGGTGCTCGGTCGGTTAAGGTTCCTAATGGGTTGAGGTGTCTAGTGGCTATGGTATGGTTCTCAGGACCATACCACCATATAAATGGAAATCGATAAGGATTTGACTGTGTAAGTTATGGGGATCCATCAGATCTCAGTGCCTGGTTGGGCATAGAACCACCTTTAAGTCACGTCGTTGGTTGTGCAATGTGTTTGTCATCCATTGGTCAGGGTATGCCACATTGTAGGTGACGTGTCCTGACACATGCATCCCTATCATATGGTATGGGTGATTTGGAGCCATGTGGAGATGGCAGAAGAAGGACTGAAAACATAAAAGGGCCATAATTTTTTATCCTGAACTCGGTTTTGAGCATGGTTACAGTCATTGGAAAGCTCTCGATGAACAGAACTATATTTTCATATCAGAATTGGATTTAGAGGGGTGATTAAGAAGGGTTGTTTGAGAAAATAAAAGAGGAAGTTTGTACATCCCACGTAAGAGAGTTTAGGGGCTCGAGTGTGTTATAGAGTGGTATCATAGTAGAGTTCAGACTCTAGGCCTAGTTGGGCCAAAGGTAGGTCACAGAAATAGGTTTGTATAATCCTAAATTGAAAAGAATTGATCCTGCAAGACTTGGGTAACAACACAGAAGCAGAGGATATGTGGCAATAAATGAGGCATTAAGACTGTGTGGCCTAAGAACTTGGAATTGAACATTGGTGATAGCCCTTAGGTGTTGTATGAATTCCAGAGAATGAAGGAACTTATTTAATGAGTTGTAATGCTATCTACCATCATGAGTGGACTAAGTTTTTTGCAATTATGATTGTTTTTTATATAAGGGTTAAGACCCTTATGGATAATTCCTTCTGATTAAGTAATTGATTAAGAGATTCAATGGTTAATCCATATGGCATTGCAGTGGTAAAGATCTATTATTTCCTATCCTCTTAATGAGTAAGTGGATGAATTTGTGGTCGGAAGGGACTCTATGTGTAAATGTGTTGAACCTGCACAGAATAGATCTAGCTAGAAAATACCACACACATTTGCAGAGAGAAAT
>CBVK0100604968.1:0-30153 GCA_900067695.1 Picea abies | reverse complement strand
TCTTCCGATCTCACAAGAAGACTACTATCTAAACCATTCATCACGACATTAAATTCCGTTCGCGCGAGTAGTCCAATATCTAACGATCACATAATACATTACATTTTTAGTGCGCACAAGGGGTCTAAGTACCCAACTAGTTATACATCACATTAATGAATTTCACATGATCATTCTATTCAAATAATTCATCATTTATACATCAACTATTCGAGACACAAGAGATATATAGCCACTTAATTAACCATGAATAACATTATTCAGTGCGTGCAATCAATTTATTAACTAAATCATCCATCGACGCTGCAAATTGAATGTGCAATAAAAACTATCCAATTTTCATGGTGCAACAACTTTAATTATTATGCGAATCATTATTGTACATGGTCAACAAAATTATCAACAACATAATTGTTATGCCCCCTTTTTTTAAAGGTAAAATACCAACTAAAGAGGTGATAAAGGTGGATTTCCCCAAACCACATAGCATTAAATTTTGTTTTAAGGGGTGACTACAACTACCATATTGGTTGAAGGGTGCATGACCATCATCACATAGTAGAAAAGTGAATGAAGGATGAATACACTTTATCAGTTGGAATTCAACTCTATAGTTCCTAAAAAGTAAATATATTAAGAATACCATTTATTAATTGGGAAATCAAATGCATTTAAATATCAACTATGCAACATCATATCTGATCGCATGCCATAAAAACTTGGGCATAACCCAATCTTTAATATGTAAATAATACCAAAACTTAATAATGCAAACATCAATAAAGAAAGGCTATAAACCTAAATAATGGAATAACATCAAAGGAAACCAATAAATCTTTTTCTTAAAATAAAAATTCTTAATTAAAAGCATTGGAAACACGCAGAGACATCTCTGTCAACCATTAACTACAACGAAATCCGTGTAAGAAATCTCCTGGCAAATCGATAAACATTAAAGGCACTAGAAAAACACTGAGAAAAAAAATTAAGCCAACAGTTGAGTGAAAAATGTTGGTAAAAGGGTAACTCGCTTGGCAACGATTATGCAGAGATTCCTTCTCGTAGCTGGGAGAAAATTTTTCCCCATGTAGAGGTAAGGTAAAAATGTGGAGACTAAGGGATAGAACTGAAGGAAACACTGGGAGAAATTACAGCCAACACAGACATAAATCAGGATTATCCCACCAGGGTAAGAGCTCTAAGTCTTAGGAGAAATTGAGACCCAACACAGAGATGTGGAAGGAAAAAGGGGCATCATCATTCAAAAGAGAACTCTCTGTGTAAAAGAGGCAAGGAGAGAGTTAACCAAGTTTTTAAAAATCATTTTTAAAGGAGCCCTTCCACAGGAAAAACGCAGAGATAGGAGAGAGCCCAATAGAGTTTTAAAAATTGTTTTTAAAGGAGCTCTCAACCACAAATAAACACAGAGATAGGAGAGAGCCCAACAAATTTTTAAAAATCGTTTTTAAAGGAGCTCTAAACCAAATGAAAACACAGAGATCGGATAGAGCCCAACAAAGTTTTAAAAATTGTTTTTAAAGGAGCTCGCAACCACAGGAAAACACAGAGATAGGAGAGAGCCCAACAAAGGTTTAAAAATCATTTTTAAGGGAGATCTCAACCACAGGAAAACGCAGATATAGGACAGATCCCAAAAAATTTTAAAATTTGTTTTTAAAGGAGATCTCAACCACAGGAAAACACAGAGATAGGAGAGATCCCAACATAGTTTTAAAAATCGTTTTTAAGGGATCTCTCAACCACAGGAAAACACTGATATAGGAGAGAGCCCAACAGAGTTTTAAAAATCGTTTTTAAGGGAGCTCTCAACCAGAGGAAAACAAAGAGATAGGAGAGAGCCCAACAAAGTTTTAAAAATCGTTTTTAAGGGAGCTCTCAACCATAGGAAAATGTTGAGATAGGAGAGAGCCCAACAAAGTTTTAAAAATAATTTTTTTTAAAGGATCTCTCAACCACATGAAGACGCAGATATAGGATTTAATGGGAGAAGGTGCCAAAAATGCAGAGAACAATATCTCAGAGATTTTAAAAAAAAAAAATTTAGGATGTGAACACAATCTATAGCTAGGGAAAAATATGCACAGGAAACAAAAATAAAAAGTATAGAACCCTTAAATTGTTGTCCAACAACAAATGTGGCTGAAAAATCTTGTGGGCATTTTGATCCTAACATGAACGAAGAAGTTAGAAAAATTTAGAGAAAACCCATTACAAATGCTAGGGGTAAATGTATATCACATTGATATTGAAGGGAAAATCACATGTTTTGAATTATAAACATGGGCCTTTTCATTATCATATCAACGAAATAAGTAAATTCTCACACATAGAGTTCCAGAAATCCATTACAATTTCCATCAACATATAATTCCATATACAATTTTTTTTAACTAATTTACAATGCAAATTTTAAACATGTGTATCGTAACCGGTGGATGGACTTGTTGATGTTCTTCGATGGCTGGTGATCCTCCTTGCTCCTACTTAATAATCGTTGAGACCTCATCGATACCTCCCAAAAAAATCTAGTGGTACTCTTTTTCCCCCTCAGCCTCCCGAGCCACCAAGGGGCCATGCACACAAAATAGAGAAAAATATTGCTCCCAGCTCGCCTCGCAAGGTCGAACTACCACTCTCTTTTCGAGCTAGGTATCCCAAATCCCACATGAAAAACTAGTCATAGAAATTCTGCCAGCATAACTGATCCAGGTGGATATCGGTGGCCACCCACCTTTTCCAATTGGCTCAAAATAGTTTTCTGGAAATTTTGGTAATTTACTATTTTTAGTAGTTTTTTGGGCCTGAACTTCCGGAGTCGTTTTGAGGCCCTAAACGACATTTTTTGGAAAAATGGGGAGCAACATTTATGATCCTCCATGTTGCTCACACAAAATTTGTAGTCCTCAGATAGATATTTCTAACGAGGTATTGAGTGTGTCAAACAAAGATCGTATGCAAAAGTTACGACCTCGGGAAGTTGATGTACTGACTTACCCAAATGGGGCCCACATGACTTTTGGCACTTCATCTCCTAGGGTTTTTGACATTCCTGTTTATTGCAAAAAGACCTTCAGAGCCTCATTATAACCATTGTTTTTTTGAATGAGCGCAACCGTCACATCTCTTCTCAGAGATAAGCCGCCACCATTCTAGGAAACTTGTTTTCCACTACATTTTATAACTTCAACTTATTTCCTTATTGAATAGAAAACCAGTTTGACTGTATCTATGTTATTTTTTGTTAAGCATCTGTTAAAAATATGTAGTCATTTTGTTCTGCTCATAAAATCTGGATCAGTGGTATCAGAGCGGTATGCTCCTTGTCGTCTTAATGCATGTCCCCAACGAGGTCGGAGTACAAATAATTGGGTCTCAAGCTTGTTTCTATTTAGGACAAAAGCTCTTGCACGCGTAAGAGAACTCTCATGGCAGGAGAAAAGAAAGATGACGGGAAAAGAGATCCTTTCCAAATGTTTCTTGAGGAAGCCCTCATGCAACAAAGGAACGAGATGATGGATAGTTTTGTGCAAATCCTTCGACGACAACCAGCAGGTGACACATCTTCTTCGAGCGGAGGTGCCACCCCCTTCAAGGTACAAATCAACTTCAATATTCCTATATTTGAAGGTTAGATAGACGTAGATGTTTTATACAAGTGGTTGAATCTACTAGAAGGGTATTTTTCTATCCATAACTTTCCGAATAGAGAAAATATTACTTTTGTGGTCCTCAAAGTCATTCCCCATGTCAAAGATTGGTGGGAAACTTTCTGTGAGAAAAAGGAAATAGAGGAATCCGCATTATTTATAGTCATGACCACCTGGGAATCCTTCAGGGATGATATTAAGGAACAATACTACCCTGTCGAAAGTTATGAAGACTTGTATACCAAATGGACCACATTGCGACAGGAAAGAGACCAAGCAGTGCCAGAGTTCACAAATATCTTCCATACCTTGTGCACCAAGATGGCTATCAAATAGTTAGAGTGAGATCCAATGCTCAAGTATCGCGGTGGTCTGCATAGATACATCTAGACTGAAATGGAATTTCTGGACATCTCGTCCTTGGGCCCGGCCTATTGATATGCTGTCAAAATCAAGTAGAAGCTCAAACAAAAGACGCAACAATTTGGGCCTGGAAACCCCTCATAGAAAAATCTAGGAAAGGGTGGCCCCAATCCACAGAACAAAGGAAAGAGAAAATATGGATAGTATCAGGATAACTAGTGCAAGCCGCAAGAAAAGAAGGACACCGGAAATACAAAGAAAGATACCAGGAAGTGGTACGACTTCCATAAGAGCCCTTAGCACAACAATGCTGACTACCTCTCAAAGAAGTTGTTGGTGGCCGAGGTTAAAACCTCTGAATTAGATGCGGGTTCTGACTCCGAGTCAAAAATAGAAAGGGGAAGACAGATCATTGACGCAGAACCCAGTGGCACCATTGCTACCACCAAGCTCCATCCTGGTGAATCAGATGAGCCAAAAGAAGGAGAGTGCCTCTTCCATTCACATATGTGGGTAAAAGGCACCCCACTACACTTCAACATTGATAGTGGTAGCCAAAAGAACCTCATCTCATCAGAGGTCATCAAGCGGCTGGCCCTACCAACAACTCCTCACACACAACCCTACTCCATTGGATGGCTCCACCATGTAAGCGATCTCCACCTCAGCCAACAATTAGTATACCCAAGGCAGTCCCACCTAGTGCTATTTCCTTGATCTTTGTTAAGAAATGAAGGAAGGTCATATCTTAGATGGGGAAGTTTGTCTTCTTTGTGATTCACTCTTGGAATGAGAGAAATATCACAGCCACATCCATGGTATCTGTGGCCAACCTCTCCACAAAACAAAAGAAAGTAGATAAGGTTGTGGAATAATACTCGAATATCTTCTCCTCACCCACCAGGGTACCTCTTCTCTGTCAGGTAAAGCACCCCATCAATCTAACCCCTGGCACACCACTTCCCAATGGGCCAGTCTATCTCCTCTCTCTGTTAGAGAATGAGGAGATCAAGCAAAAAATCCAAGAACTGCTCCACAAGGGGCACATCCATCCCATCTCATCACCTCGTGGGAGCCCAATCGTACTGGTATAGAAGAAAGATGGAACCTGACGACTCTGCATTGATTACCGGGCTCTGAATAAAATCACAGTCAGAAAATGGTACCTGATTCCCCGAATCGACGATCTCCTTGATCAAATCACGGGGGAAAAATACTTCAGTAAGATTGATCTGAAGTCTTTCTACAACTAGGTCCTGATAGAACAAAGAGATGTTTGGAAGACCACCTTCAAGTCAAAGGAAGGCATTTTTGAATGGTTGGTCATGCCCTTTGGTTTGACAAATGCTCCAGCCACTTTCATGAGGACGATGGACAATATACTGCAACCATTCACCAATACTTTTGTAGTAGTGTATCTGGATGACATTCTCATTTACAACAAGACTTGGGTAGAACACTTGCAACATATTCAACAGGTTCTGCACACCCTGCGGCAATACAATCTATATGCCAACTTGAAAAAATGCTCCTTTGGCATGGATAGGGTCCATTACTTGGGTTACATCATTGATGAACATGGTGTACATGTGGAACTAGCCAATATCTAAGTCATCCATGACTGGCCATCCCCAACCACACTCACTGAGCTTCAGAGCTTCTTGGGCCTTGCCAATTTCTACCGCAGTTTCGTGCTGGGATTATCCCATATTGCATGGGCCCTCAACCAAATAACCAGGGGTGGTGGTAAGGAGAAATTTGTGTGGGGCTAGTCCCAACAACAAGCATTCGATGATTTGAAGCAACGCTTATTCTTAGCCCCAGTACTTTCACTACCAGACCTGCAACAACCCTTTGAGATAGATGCTTCAAACTATGTTGTGGGCTTCATTCTCACTCAGCACGGCCACCCCGTGGCCTATCATAGTGAGACACTATCATATGTTATGGACACATAGATCAAGGGTACTCGACAGCAAAGGATCCATCTTTATCGAGTCGTCAAAGAAGGGCAACTCCTGCACCAAGGCAAGTGGCTCACCCAAGGCCAAATTCAACATAAATTTCCTCATCTAATGGGGGAACTCAACGCAATGGAGACCATTTCTTCCTAAGGAGGGAGGATTGATCCAGGTGGACATCGGCGGCCACCCACCTTTTCCAGCTGGCTCAAAATAGTTTTTTGTCAATTTTGGTAATTTACTATTTTTAGTAGTTTTTCAGGTCCTGAACTTCCGGAGCCGTTTTGAGGCCCTAAACGATGTTTTTTGGGAAAACGGGGAGCAATATGAAAGTTCCTTCAATGTTTATCACACAAAAGTTGTAGTCCTCGGATAGATATTTCTAACAAGGTATTGAGTGCGTCAAATGAAGATCGTATGCAAAAGTTACGACCCCGAGAAGTTGATGTACTGACTTACCCAAACGGGGCCCACATGACTTTTGGCGCTTCATTTCCTAGGGTTAGGTTTTTGGATGTCTAGGGTTTTTGACATTCCTTTTTATTGTAAAAAGGCCTTCAAAGCCTCATTGTAACTAGTTTTTTTGCGAATGAGTGCAACTGTCACATCTCTTCTCAGAGATAAGCCGCCACCATTCTAGCAAGCTTGTTTTCCGCTGCATTTTACAGTTTTAGTTTATTTCCTTATTGAATAGAAAATCAGTTTTACTGTATCTATGTTATTCTGCGTTAAGCATCTATTAATAATCTATAGTCATTTCATTCAGCTCATAAAATCTGGATCAATAACCTTACGCATACCAGTGGTGATCCATTCCCCTTCTCCGCCATTACTTTTATAGAGTTCTTCTTAGTGACCACTTGACAATTGCATGTTTAATTCGTTTTATTAAAATTTTGTTAGGAAATACTCTCCCCCGTACACTTTTCACCCAATCCTTTAGTTTCACCATAAATTCATTTATTTAATTTAATTAGATGTCATTTTCCCTCACCCATCCTAAAAGCACTCCTTGCTTTCCCTTTACTCCTTCTATTTCCTTTTAATGACTGACGCCTTTCTAAAACTTAGTTGTGTTTTATTTAGGAAAGTTCTTTAGTTAGACTAGACTAGATTCCTTTCGATGTTTCCCATTCCTTTTTACATTCATTTCCCTTTTTGACTAAGTTCCAATTTAGCATGTCTTGCACATAGTCAGTAATTAAATCTTTAGGTAAAATATTTCTCTTTTAAATTATTAACTTGATTTTTCTTCATCCCCCTTTTATTAATTGATTATTTAGTTTTTAGTCTTCTTTCCCTATTTAGACCCAGGCTTAGAATTTTTAAGGGAATTTTATAATTATAAAAATTACTCATTTAAATTTTATTTCAAGGTTGACCATGTCAAAACAAATTATTGATTTCTAGGAACCTAGGTTCATTGACTCACCTTTATTAAAATCACGACGTGCCCTTCAAGATGCACTACGTGCTCCAAGGGTGCCACTCGCCTTTATTCATGTTTTATTTATGTGATGTGCCCTTCAAGACGCACTACATTCTCTAAGGGTGCCACTCGCCTTTGATTGATTTTGGTAGTTGTTGTTGTTGGGAAATAATACTCTACGGACCAACAAACTAGGGTCTGATTTGCATGCAGATTTTGACCTTAAAGAAATGACCTTTTAACCTACCACCCAAAACTTAAACCCCTCTTTCAAGACATATGCATGGAAAGGAACTACTAACCTTTTTAGTGATTTTTGGTGTAGATCCTCCGTTGCACTTTGCCCGCTTACTTGCGTTGCTCCTTCCAAAGTTCTCCTGCAATCAAGACAAAACACTATGCATGCATGCTATTTTTCTACTTGAGGGTTAGAAATTAAGCATAAATTTCACAAATCATAAATAACTCATGCATTGGGACGGGAAAAGTATTCTTTTATTATTTTCAAAATGAATCAACTTACAATCAAAGTCGAGACCGGCCACCACTCCTTGATCCTGATCCTGGGCTCCTCCTCTTCTTTGCCCTCCAACTGCTTTGCATTAATTCTCCTTAGGCTTGAGGAAAGGCTAAAGGGTTGGGACAAATGGATTCGGCAAATGGGCAGATTTTCTTCGCTATAATTTTCCTTTTCCAAATGGTACCCCTACCCCTTCTTTTATAGGCTAGAAGGAGCTAGGGTTTTGGACGAACTCTTGGCCATGCATGGCTGGGAGTCTCAGTTAACTGACCCGTATCTTTTTGTCCCATCGGCAACTTTCCTGTTTTTGTGCTTTGTTAGGTAAACGCAGGATGTAGTAGGCCTACCAGCGTTCACCCGCGTGCAATAGTGGGTTAGGGCACGTGTACCTTTACCCAAGAGGTTTTTAAAAGAGGTTTCTCAGCAGCTGTTTTGGCAATGAAGGGAAATGAGTTGGCCTGATGCCAAGTAAGCATGTATGGTGCAATTTAGGGTTATAACAGATGCCCCCTAATGTGTGAGGTCAGAAGAGCATCTGATGGCCGAAATACATTACCAATTCTTCACCAAGCTGTACTGATATGCTGAATGAGTGAGCCCAAGAATTAGGAATCAGGAGGTGTCGTCTACAAAATAACAAATGTCTCACCGAGGCGGGCATACCCATGCTCGAAATAAAAAAGAACCATGGCTACCAATCAAATACACTGTAGATCCATGTCAAATAACTATGAAGAGTAGCCACGAATAATACACAGCGGAGCTACATCTCGAAATCAGAAAGATATACGTATAAAGTATCCATCTCCCAGAAGCTGATTCGGCCTGATGGCTGTACTTCAGAGCTCGAGAAACAACTTCAAAATCTTCTAAAACTCAGGTAGGAGTGTAATATGAGTGTACGACTGCACTACCCAGAGGTCTTCGACGGCTCGTCGGTTATGGACTTGATAATCTTGATGATCGGACTGAAGGCTTCAATGATTTCGAACAAAGACTTGATTGGATGTTCAGGATGGCCGGGTATGCGGAAAAGAGACATATTACAAAGGGGCCGACTCAGGTTTAGTGACAAACTTCCCTTGGATAATAGCACGATAAGTGATAAGACTCAGGTAGCATATCCGTTAATCATAAGTCTAAGAAGCAGGAGGCAACGCAAACTCTCCATATGTTTGGAAGAATAACCAAACGGTGGAGGACACAACTCTATATAGCGAGAAAAATCTTCCTAAGGTCGTACTACATCCCATAGTTTGATGATCAAACGGGCAGATGTGCTTCATCCAAGGGTGACTCATTATGCTGCCAATAAAGAAAATACTTTTCCCATCCTCTTTTTGGGGTATATTTGATTTTTTTGTTCTTTTTGATGATTTTTGAAAAAGAATAAAGGAATATTATGTTACAATGGAGGAACGAGTACAACAAACATACAAGCTCGAGACACAAGGACAAGACTGATGTTCTGGGAAATGATACTCGAAAAAATCCTCCAGTGGCCAAAGGTGTTAATACGTAGAAGCAAATTGTTACTAGGCTGATGGGTAAGGTATGCAAATGCAGTTGATAGAACACACAATGGTAAAGTCCTTCGATGTAAGTTTAACGAGCCTAGAGAAGGGAAGCTCGGTGATTTTTCATATTTAGAGAGTCTGAAAAAAGCATAAAAGGAAACTCCATTGGGGTACCTTTTTCGTCAATAGTCTAGTCGGTTCGAAAAAGGGATAAACTAGCACTGCTTAGATGTCAATTCAAAACCATTTTAACGAGTGTGAAAAGGACAAGATCACTCGGCTATTTTTTCACTTTTAAGGAGTCTGAAAAAAGATTAACTATGGACTCTGTCAGAAATTTTCTTCTGGACCATTTTAACAAGTGTGAAAGAATAAGGTCACTCGGCGATCTTTTCAATTTTAGGGAGTCTGAAAAGAGCTTAACTATGGACTCTGGGGGGGTTTCTTTTTCGTAAATTTAGTCCCTCAGGCCCGAAAAAGGAATAAAATCTTACCTGAGGATACTCTTCTAAAGAATGGAAATTCAATAGAGTATTCCTTTATTCGTACAGTTGACCGTTCGGACCGAAAAAGGGGTAAACTGCAGCCGGACAGACGTGACTTCAAATTTCAGTTTAACGAGCGTGAAAGGTCACAAGATCGCTCGACAATCTTTTCATGTTTAGAGGGTCTGAAAAGGGATTAAAAGGAGACCCGTTATGTTGTGGGAGTCCGGAGGGTAAGACAAAGAGTGAAAAAGACCCATGCGAATGAGGCTCAAACTCGTATTCAGTAAAGACTATATGAACTCTCGAGCCTACAATGTTGTTAGAAATGACATGGACACCATAATGCAACCAGGACCTACCTAGGGCATCCATGTTTCGGTAAGCTCTACCACCAAGTTGCGACACTTCTAGAGCAGATATGACAGTTCCATGTCACAATCGGATGGGATCGATCCTAGATCATAAGAACAAAAGGCAACGAGATGCAACAGTTGGGATCAAATCCTACCCTATATGCTCAAATTGATTTTTGATTTTTTTTTTTTTATATGGACCGTCAATATATTTTTTTTATTTTTCAAAACTCAAAAAAAATTGTCTCAATACCTGATCAAATCCCTCCCATGTAACTCCTGGATCACTCTAAATGGTTTTTGGTATAAGGAAACTGATAAAGGGGCCCAAAAAAGTGACAAAAAGTGGCCAAAAAGTCTATAAATAGAAGTTGGTAGCTCATTATCACCATTGCTGATTTGGAAATTGACTCTGGAGCCAAAAGACCCCCTTTGCCAAAGATCGTGATTCTGGGAGCTACAGTGGACGAAAAGGACTTCTGCTTGGACCAAGTAAGTACAAACTCCCTTGTCTAGCTATTCCATACTTCATTTTTAGCATTTAGTTGTTTTTTAGGGGAGGGCGTTGACCTCAAAAAGGTCGGCCCTAGGTAAACGCGGGTTGTCCAGAGACATCCCGCGGGTACCCACGGGCAGAGCAAAGCCTGCCCGCGGGTACCCGCGACTGTCACCTCTACAGGCCGCGGGTACCCCCCCCGCGTTATGAAAAAACAAGTGGAAAGATGAATTGACCCTCGTTTACCTTGTGATGTTGGCAGGATGTATGTTCAGTGGAGGGAAAGGGAGAACAAGGCCGCCAATGAGTTAGTGGCTACAGATCCGAACGTTGTGGTCGTGCTGACTCTGTGTGGTTTAGTGAAATTCTTTTTATGTCCATTCATGCGCGCGCAACCAAGGCTACTGAATGCCCTCGTTGATTACGGGCACCCTGATGCAAAGGCGTTCATGCTAGAGGGGCAATCCTTGGTGCCCACCACTGAGGATATTTACTTTTTGACTGGCCTCTCAAGGAGAGGGGAACCAGTCAACTTTCAGACTTTTCCTGCGGGGCCGAGAAAAGTCTCGGAGCTTATAGATGAGTACTGTGTGGCTGGGACCGATCATAGGACTTCCTTGGTACCCGTTAGTAGGATTACCAGCCTCACCCTACAGACTATTCTATCACTTATTGGGCAGATTACCGGCTCAGCAGCCGTGCATCAGGCTTCGCGCGCACAGATGAACTGTGCGATCCAGTGCATGAATGCACACATTTTTTATTGGAGTACCACATTGTTAGAGTGCATGAAGAGTCAGTTGACAGCTTGCAGACAACGGACACATAGGAACTTCGGGTTTGGGACCATCCTGTGTTCATTCTTTTTCGAGAGAGTTCCGTGTTTCAGTCCTCGGCTGACAATACGAGGACATCTGGCCACTTTCCCCAGATTATGTAGATGGGCAGTGTTACTGCCGCGACAAGGTGGTGGAAGGACCATGGAGGCCTTCGACGACGACTTTTTTGCTTGGCTATCATGACAGATCCCAACTATTGAGGACTACCCATATGCGGGGATCGACTTCTCCAGAGATCCAGCGATACTAGTGCCTCCTGGTGAGGAGCGAGGGGAGATGGGTAAGTCTCCACCTGTATAGTTTTTTTGTTTGCATATGTAATTTTTATATCTTTTTGATATATATATCATGTTTTTGTATACCAAAGTTTTTGATGGGTGAACGTTTTATTGCATGCAGATGTGGGACCCGTGCGACCTGCCGATTATGCACGGAACAGGCATCGCCCACGGCCAGAAGCCGCGGCTGCCGCCGTTGGAGGAGGAGCAGTAGCAGGGAACCTCCCAGCAGGAGAGGCCGAGAGGGTCCTAAGGCGAATTGAGCGGAACTTTACTGCGCTCACTCGCATAGTTCCCATGGCAGAGATAGAGGACTTGCCTCCGTCCATGCAGACTCATGTTGTGGGGGCACCTCGGACATGGGTCCGATTGTTTAGGCATTTAGCCTAGGCTATACATGATTATAACAGGGCCCATAGGCCCTGAGCAGACTTTGAAACTTTTTATGTGCCATGAGCACCTTATTGTATATATTTCTTGAGGGCATAAGCCCGGTGACTCGTTACTGTTCCCACTCTTGAGGCACTTGCGCCCATCTATGTACTCTGAGGATTTTATGATGTTTATATATGGTTTTTATTTCTTTTTTGTCTTATGGATTATGTGTACCAAAATGTATTTACATGTTTATGTTCATGATCTTTTTATATGTGAGCAAGATGCCAATCTAAAATGTGATTAGCTAGAGTATCTGTGATTTGATTTAAACTCCTAGGAACATGAAAATATGTGATATAATCAAAGTTGCATTCCAAGAGACATACCCTAAGGAATCATCGGTGTAAAGTTGGGTCATGAACCCGATATATTCTCTTTAGCTGCGACACAACCAATTGAGCGTCTAGATAGACCCGAAGACAAGAGTACCAAATGACAAAGCGTCACGAAGCAACTCAATAACTGCACTATACTTAGCAACATTATTCATGGTGTCACCTAAGCATATACCTCTGGAAGATAACAAATGACCCTGTGGTGTGAAGATTACCCAAGCTGCAGAGGCAAGCCTCCGCGTGTGTCGACTAGCACCGTTCACATACCCAACGAACACCTCAGACTCACTTGACATATGCCATATTGACGAAAGATAACATCAATGACACGTCCATAACACTTTTTAAAAGAAACATAGAAATGTAATAGTACAAAGACTATACATATGTTACAGAAAGTTACCCACAGTGACCGTTCTATGAGTAATACTTCTTGAGGTAGAGCCCATTTCTAGGCTCCGCCAAAGTATTCCCTTCAAAATCGACCAGACGATAATCGCCCTTTTTTAAAACCTCCTTAATAATGAAGGGTCCGAACCACATGGGTTTAAACTTTCCTGCCCCCAGGGGGTCCTTATCTTGGTCATAGACCAAGACAAGGTCGCCCTCAGAAAAAACCCGAGGACGAACAGACTTATCATATTGACACTTGACCTTATGCTTATGAGCCTCGTTGGCTAGGGCCGCGTCGCGACGCTGTTCATCAAGTTGCTTTAGGTGTACTAACCATTCTTCAAGTGGAGAAGTGTCTGGCAGTAACTGTACCGCCAATTTCAAAGATGGAATTTGACATTCGATGGGCAAGACTGCCTCCAGCCCATAAACGATTTGGAAAGGTGAGAAACCGGTTGCAGTCTTAACTAAGGTTCGGTAAGCCCATAATTCTGAGTATAACATCAAATGCCAATTTGACTTGGCTGAGTTGATAGTTAGCTGTAGAATCATCTTAAGAGTTTTGTTTACAACTTCCACCTTCCCATTGGCTTGGGGATAGTAAGGTGAGGAATGTTCTTGTCGTAACCCAAGATTTGACGTTAACTCGGACATCATTTGGTTCTGAAAGTGACTGCCATGATCAGTGACAATCTCTCTCAGGACGCCGAACCGTGCTATAATCTGGTTAAATAAGAAGAGAGCTGCAGTCTCTCCATCATCTTTAAACGTTGGCATAGCTTCGACCCACTTAGTGAAGTAGTCGACAGCTACAATGATATAGCGGTGCCCCCTTGCTGACGGGGGGTTGCATGTAGTGTAATTAATCCCCCACTTAGTGAAGGGACCAACTGTGATGACAGGAAACATAGGAGTTGGGTGTGCCCTCATCTTCCGAGAGAAGATTTGGCACGGATGATACTTCTTGACCGCCTTGATACAATCTTTGATAAGTGTGGGCCAGAAGTAACCTGCTCGTAAAATCTTTTGGGCTGTTGCCAACCCAGATAAGTGACCGCCACAATCTCCTGTATGACAATCATTGAGCACTATGACAACCTCCTCATGAGTGAGACATCGATGCAAGATGCAGTCTACACCTCTCCGATACAACGTATCATCGAGTATGAGATAGTTCTTAGCCTGATGGTGTATCCGCCGACGCTCGTCATGAGAAGCAGAGGTGGGGCACTTCAAAGTCTAGAGATAGATCAGTATATCTCCGTACCAGGGGTCTGAAGATTCAATCAAAACATATCCCCCCGGATAGGCGATTCCTCAGGCACAACGTCACCTGACTCAACCGGAAGCTCTGAAATAAGTTCTGCGAAGACCATTGACTTCTTTGACTTGGCTGAAACGAAGTCTAAGTCAAATTCTTGGAGGATTACCATCCATCTACTGATTTTTCCGCCTATAACTCGTCATGTCAACATGTACTGGAATGGATTCATGATGGTAACGACGGTGGTCTTGCGAAAAAAAACATAGTGACGGAACCGTTGAATAGCATGAACTGCTGCCAACGCAAGTTTTTCGAGATGGGAATAATTAAGTTCCAGTCCTATGAGGCCTCGACTCAGGTAATAGATCACGTATTCGGAAAATGAATCATCCTCCTGAACTAAAACCATGCCTATGGTTGACTCTGCGGCAACCAGATATAATAAGAAGTCTTTGTTATAATTAGGTGGCCGTAGCAGAGGTGCGGTAGTGAGGGCGTGTTTTAATGCGTCGAAAGAGCGTTGAGTGGCTTCGTCCCAGAAAAAGGGAACATCTTTCTTCAGTAAACGCATAAAGCCCTTGGTGATTTCGGCATAGTTGGCGATGAAGCGTCGTAAGAAGTTCGCCTTGCCTTGAATACTTTGAAGTTGTAATATTGTGCGTGGGGGGGGCAACTGGATTATTGCCTCCACCTTAAGAGGATCGACCATGGTCCCTGTTGTTGAAATGATGAAACCTAACAAACATCCTGACATGACGCAAAAGCTGCACTTGTTGGGATTCAAGCGAATCCTGAAGTAGCGACAGCGTTCGAAGATTAGTTTGAGGTGTGTAGGATGATCCTTTCGCTTGCGAAAGCGTGATGCCAAATCATATAGATAGGCCTCGACTATATGTTGGAGGTCGTGAAACGCAAAAGACATAGCCCGCTGGAAAGTGGCTCCAGCATTCTTGAGGCCAAAAGGCATCTTTCGATAGGTGAATGTACCCCACGGACAAATGAATGTCGTTTTGTGTTGGTCCTCAGGTTTGATTTGAATTTGATTATAGCCCGAAAAACTATCCATGAACGAAAAGGCTTCACAACCGGCACATTCATCAATGATCTGGTCGATGAATGGGGTTGGATAATTATCTTTGGGACATGCCTTATTCAAATCACGGAAATCGGTACATACACGAATCGTGCCTTGTTTTTTATCGACCGGCACGGGGTTTGACACCCATTGAGTCAAATGAATAGGGTAAATGAACCCTGCCTTGAGCAATTTCTCAACCTCAGTCTTAATGGTTGCTGCTTTCCTAGGATTAACTGGACGAAGTTTTTGTCGAACAGGCTTAGCATCAAGATACGTTGTGATTTCATGTTCAACTATTTTCGGATCGATGCCTGGCATTTCCTCATAAGACCAGGAAAAAATGTCGCGGAACTCCTTGAAAAGATCTGTGTAAATTTGAATCTCTTCAGGGGAGCAATCCGCTCTGACGAAGACACTCTCCACGACGCCAGGGTTTCGGGAAATGTTGATAGGTATAGTTTCAGCGATAGTCACCATATTGCCCTCAGCATAAATTTCCTGTGTAGCTAAGAGTTTAATAGGACACGGCTGATCTCCCGTCATGGTGATAGTGAATTCTCCTACCTCGATTCGATGTAACTCTGGGAGGAAATATGATCTGTGATGAAGATCTTCCCAAGGTTTGTCCAGACTAGTCATTGCTTCGATTAATGTTTTGTCTGAAGGCAAGACCAAGTCTAACGAATCGGTGTTGGTGAGAGAACCCTGAGCCCAGATAGGCTCTAGAGGTGGATCCAACTCTTGTGCAGGAGTCAGATCAGGAGTGGCTGAAGCTTTCTGGACTAAAGAGTATGCTACTTCAGTGACTGACAAGGGCATGGACATGCCAGAGTGCCCCGTCTCATCCATCGTGTTTGATGGGGAAGGAAGAATCCATGGATCCTGAAAGTAAGTCGTGCGGAACGATGAAACATGAAAAATCTCAGCCTTGTGGTGAGTAGATATAAACTTGACATCGTCATGAGGAGGTGGGTAATCGAAGGTACCCACCAAAGATGGGCACAAACCAACTCCTATGTTAACGACACCGGCTTGAGGATTATCAATCATGGGAACCGTGGATGCCCCCAAAGCTGGGTCAGGCCCATGGATGATTTTAGGGGCTAAATTTCGCTCATGGGCTAATTTTCCATGGTTTTTCCAAAAATGAGATTCGCTATTTTAAAAATAATTCGCCCAAATTCTATAGAATAAAATTATTTTACCTTAAAAATCGCCAAAATTTTATAAAAACTATATAAAATCCTTATAAATTTGAATATTTTTACAAAAATATCGCCAAACATTTATAGTTGGCATATGAAGGATTAGTAAGATTCGCCAAGGTTTCTACATTTTAAAACAAATTTCCATCCTTAAAATCATCCCTAGTCAGGCCTAGAGAAGGACAATTAATCGATGGTCACTATCCAGCCTTCGTGTGGAAACAAAAAGACTTGGAAAACGGTAGCGACCACAGCTTGCATAGCATAAGTCCAACTCCAACCTAACAAGAGGTTATAGTCGAGGGGAGCATCGACTACCTCTACTTCAACGCACACGGTCTTCCCTCCTAACTGCACAGGGAAAGAAGGAACGATGCCATGTGGTCGGAAAGAACGACCATCGAACGCAGTGAGGAGAGTAGGTGATGGATACAAAGTAGACTGGCCAATGGCCTTCCAACATGCTAATGACATAATGCACGTCAAGGCGCCCTCGTCGACCATCGTGCGAAAGATATTGCGTGTAAAATTTTTCGTGGGATGAGCCACTATTATCTGAAACGCGACGTGGTAAGGCGGACGAGGTTTCAAGTCAGTCGTATCTAACATGATGGTACCCAGGTTACAAGTCTCAGTAGAGCCTAAAGCAGCCAACAAGGCTTTCCTCTGAGCAGGGCAGCTTTGGAGGACCTCCAAAGCGGACATTGCACAAGGGGTTTGTGATAAATCTTCCACCACAGAGTAATTTTGGGTGGCCCTTGCGTTTGGGTTATGAGAAGCTTTCTTAAATTCACCCTTGGGAATGTGTGTCATTGTTTCACCCAACGTCCTCTCAATCTGTAGAGGAAGAGATGGGATTTCGGCTTCTTTTCCCTTCTCAGAGGCGCTTGATTTACTATAATCGTGTGCTCTAGTCGTTATTAAAGCATCACCCCTAACCATATATACGTTCGCGGATGAGGAATTGTTTGGAGGAGGGCAGGTTTCCTGGCTGCCCCCTTTGGCACTTGTAGAGGCTTGAGTTAAATTTTGCCCATGCTGAAAGGGATTAGTCAACACGGCTTGTTGTTGCTGTGTGACAAACTTTTGGGCCTCTGCAAGTCGAGGACACAGATGGGTTGGGTGGTCTTCCGTACACAAGTTGCACAGATACCTCGCCTTCCATTTTTCCATGGTGCCCTCGCCAGCATTATCAGTGGATTTCTTCTCCCCCTTACCCTTCTTTCGTTGTTTTTTCTTTCCTTCAGGCTGTTGGTTGGCCTTTGGGTTAGTCGTCTGCAAGGAGTGTACTTCCAACGTTTGGGTAGGAGGAGCAGCCAAAGCAGTAGTCTGGCTGGCCACTGAGTGTTGTATAGATAATTGTTGCAATTGCTTTGTCAATTGCTCAGTGGGCTTGGTTTGTGCTGAACCAACAATACCATCAGCGTGTGGTCTAGCTCTCTGTCTAGTTTTATCCAGTATTGATCGTGGAGCATCCGGCAGGATGTTGTATAATAAACCAGACTGAGAATAGATAAGCTCAAACTGTTGAGCCCTCATGATGGCATCTTCTTCGGAGAAAACTCCTGAAGTCGCGACGTCTTTGGATAATTGTGGGACTAAAGACTTAAGGAACCACTCTAGCAGGAATGCTAGTGGGACTGGTACTTTGATTAGACTCTTTCGATGTCTCCACTCTCGGATATGATCAGAGATATGGTTTGCTGTCGTCTGTTCGAAATTGGCTAGAAACTCTGTGTCGGTGTCGTATCTCACAGGTAACTAGAAATGGTTAAGGAAGGCCATCGCCAGTTCGCCAAAAGAAGAGTATCGTGAGCGATCAAGCTCTATGTACCATTTTGCGGCACTCCCGATAAGAGTGTGTTGAAACAATCGCAACTGGACGGAGTCATCTTTCAATGAGTTAGATGAACACCAAAGATGGAAGGTAGTCACGTGATCACCTGGATCTTCATTAGGCTTGGCCTCGAACTTTGGAATGTCCGAAGGCAACTTCGTTGGCATAGGAGGCCAACGCGGATCGTGACAAATAGGATCATTTAACAACCTTGTCAAATCTGGCAAGTGTAACGTCGCCAGGAATGGTAGTTTGGGTTGTTGTTGATAGCCTGGGAAAAAGGGTCCTAGAGTTTGACTGGCACCAGGTTGCCAGGAAAAGTTCAGCTGCTGGCCCAGATTCTGGTAGAAACCATGGCCCCGACCAACATATGGATTTTGCATCTGTGGAGACATCATTGGCTGATTCCCCATGAAGGACATAGGATGTTGGGCATTCATCGTGTTTGATGGACTTTGGGAAGGATTACCCCATGCCGATCCTGATGGGAGAGGCATAAAAGTCTGTCCGGGGTTCCATTGACTATGGAAAGAATTACCCCAGAACGACATTCCAGAGGAAGGAACGGATCCTTGTCCTGAGTTCCAAGGTCCTGGTATATGTGCCCCCGACGCAGGAATAGTACCCTGCGCCGGAGTAGACTATCCAAAAATGGGAGTGCCCCCAGATGGGAAAGTAGTGGATGCGAAAGTGTTGTTACCAAACGTCCCGTTCCAAACAAACAGTGACGAACCTACCGGCAGAGTTTGCGCAGGTGTTCCTTGACTCCTGGCTCCAAATGAACTTGTGTGTGCAGGATGCACGGCGGACTGCTAATGCAGACCACCAAGCGAAGGGGATGAAGGAGAGATATGACCTCCAACGTAAGGAAAAGTGTTGAAAGGGACAGGAATTCCCCCAAGTTGACCTTGCAGAGGAGCTTTAGAGCTCCCTGCCCCCAAACCCAAAGTTTGTAAAGTGGAGTGAGTGAGTGCAGGACTTGTGCCCGAACTAGGCATACCATACGAGAACGAAGAGCCTGTCGCACTAGGTGTGAAGAGGGTTGTGGCCGCCGCGATAGATGGGGTCGGTCCACTGTGCGACATAGTTGCGGTCGAGACCATGGTGGCTCGGACCGACGATGGCAAGTTAGGAGATCCTTCTCTTGTGGTAGCAACGGTGGTGGGAATGGAAGAAATCCCAGAAGAAGTAATAGAATTTGATTCCATAACTGTGTGAGGCACTGATAGGCATTCGTAAAATTGAATTGGCACGATAACTGACAGCCAAATATCAGTGATTGGGGTTTCAACCGAACCAATATTGGCGGTTGATTCCTCCAGGAGTTGTTCGGGCTCAATGGTTTGTAACCCGGTTGCTTCGAAAGACCCTTATTGGTCTAGCTTCCGCCTCAATGGTGGCGGGGGTGGCTCCAGTATAACCGACGGCAGGCCCAAGAGCCTTCGTGACCGGCGGAGCTCGGGATCCTCCACTATGTGAGAAGATCCAAGACACGCTAAGGTATTCTACACGTTCAAACGGTAACACACACTAAAAGAAGCCCCTATGAGATAAGACAAGCAATCACTAACTATTTTGAAGAACAGTTACAACAACCAACACTAGAGCAACTTACCGGTGCAAGTGCAACTCGAATACGGAAGCACCCTCTGGGTATACTTTGCAAAGCATGGCCTGATGTCTCTCCTAGGTTCCGCGGTATACCCCTGCAGTCACTTGTGTATGTCCCTAAAAAGATTGGCAACTAGTTTGCCAGCACGCGAATAGTCACCAGGCGGGTATAGTTGATAGTCGAGTAGACCACAATGAGAAAGGTATCATGCCCGAAACCTGTCAAGGGCATCGAGAGCAAATGGTCTGGAAGACAACTAAGGACCTCGAATGGATTCGAGACCCATGAAGCCCCGTGGAAAATGCAAACGACGGAATCCCTCAACAAATCCTCGATATGTGTTCTCCACTACGCTTGGTCTGGCTTTGGAGGGGTTATCTCTGCTACCTTTCCTTACGCGACCTCGTGTTTAGCCCCTGTGTTAGAGGGGGTCCCGGATAACTTCCACGTAACTGGACTTCTACACTCCCTATCACAGACTCCAATGTTTGGTTTTGAGTGGCCTTGGAGAGTTTACTCTCCAACCTAATCCAAGGCCCTAGTCCTGAACTAGTGTATGAACCCTACAAACAATACGTCTAATAGATTTTAATTAGCGTTGCTTTTATGGGATTTTTTATGTCACAAGGTATGAAGATGAAACTGATGATGTGTAAAGACTCAAAGCAAAAACAAATGAAAAAATGTTGGAAACAAAAGACTTTTACTAAATGCAAAAATCAACAACTTTTCACAAACAAAGACTTCTTTTCTTTTCAATTTTTCTAAGATTTCATGCAGCAAACATAAAGGAATTTTGCTCGACTACGAGCTACTTATGCTCTAAATGCACTGCAAAAACTTATGAACAAAAGACTTCTCCCTAGCTATTGATGCAGAAACACAATCTTCAAACAGCGAAGAAAATGAAAAAGAGATATTTTTATTTATTTATTTAAGTGCTAAATGAAGCAACAAAGGGAAAATGCCGACAAGCACAAAACCAATAAAACGAAACAAAATTCTGGCTTAAAGCGCAGATCGCAAAGAATCGAAGTAAAGACACTCAATGGCAATCAGGAAAACAACGATTCTTACGCTTGTCTAAAAACCATAAAACAAAATTTATTTATTTTTTCTTTTTATCTTTTCTATCAATTATCAACTAAGAAAAAGCAGGCTAAGGGTAAGCTGACCTAACCTACTGATTGTGCAACCCTAGACTCAAACCCCTGAGAGGAACACTTCTCACCACAGGAGGGGATGACTGCCCCACCCTGATTGAAAAGCAACTAGCCAAGCCCGCTACTGTCACTGAAATAGCACACGTGCAAACACGTGCTGAGCTATAATAGAGCGTAGGTACCCATGGGCTGCACTTGCACAGGCCACTTGTATGTATAAACTCCAAGACAAAACTAAACACATGTAGCCCATACCTGGAAGAGGCCTCTGGTATTGACAACCGGGGTCTCTTAGAGGCTTGGATGCTTCTTCTTTAACAGAAAAGAAATAATAATTGCAATGAATAACAAAACACAATAAAGAAAACTGAGACAAGACTATGAACCAACAAGACTCAGACAAGATCTAGAAAGCGCGCTGAGAATGTATAATTCTGACAGGGAAGAGGAGGACTACCTCTCAAGCTCTCTGACTCTTACACGCTATTGAAACCTCTACAACGAGCGTTCAAATGCTGGCTATAGAAGTTTAGGGCACAGGTTACACGTGTGCATGCCTTATGTAGGCCGCGTGTACCTCTGTGTGTCTCGATAATTATCGTCAAGCAACAGTCAAAGAAAAAACTGGTATAAAGAACCAGGTTCCCTGCTAGCTCTGACCTAACAGAAAACAGACAAATAAAGAAATAGAAAATCTAATCCTTTAAACTACCCAAAAACCTCAACTAAATCCGAAAACCCTAAGAGTATCTTCCCCAGTGGAGTCGTCAATTCTGTTGTTGGGAAATAATACCCTACGGACTAGCAAACTAGGGTCTAATTTGCATGCAGATTTTGACCTTAAAGAAATGACCTTTTAACCTACCACCCAAAACTTAAACCCCTCTTTCAAGACATATGCATGGAAAGGAACTACTAACCTTTTTACTGATGTTTGGTGTAGATCCTCCGTTGCACTTTGCCCGCTTACTTGCACTGCTCCTTCCAAGTTCTCCTGCAATCAAGACAAAACACTACGCATGCATGCTATTTTTCTACTTGAGGGTTAGAAATTAAGCATAAATTGCACAAATGATAAATAACTCATGCATTGGGATGGGAAAAGTATTCTTTTATTATTTTCAAAATGAATCAACTTACAATCAAAGTCGAGACCGGCCACCGCTCCTTGATCCTGATCCTGGGCTCCTCCTCTTCTTTGTCCTCCAACTTCTTTGCATTAATTCTCCTTAGGATTGAGGAAAGGCTAAAGGGTTGGGACAAATGGATTCGACAAATGGGCAGAGTTTCTTCGCTATAATTTTCCTTTTCCAAATGGTACCCCTACCCCTTCTTTTATAGGCTAGAAGGAGCTAGAAGGAGCTAGGGTTTTGGACGAACTCTCGGCCATGCATGGCTGGGAGTCTCAGTTAACTGACCCATAGCTTTTTGTCCCATCGGCAACTTTCCTGTTTTTGTGCTTTGTTAGGTAAACGCGGGCTATAGTAGGCCTGCCAGCGTTCACCCGCATGCAGTAGTGGGTTAGGGCGCGTGTACCTTTACCCAAGAGGTTTTTAAAAGAGGTTTCTTAGCAGATGTTTTGGCAATGAAGGGAAATGAGTTGGCCTGATGCCAGGTAAGCATGTATGGTGCAATTTAGGGTTATAACAATTGTCCAACCCTTGGAGTCAATACTCCATTAGGTGACCTTGTGGGAGACTAAGGGCCTCTAAGGAATAAGGACCCATCCTTATTGTGCTCCCCTTAGAATATCGGTGAGCGAATGTCTCAGTCTACCCTCACGACATTGTGGATCTATCAAACTAGGTAATCGTTAACCTACAGTTCGAGCCATGATGAGAGTGCTAGTAGGTTGTGGTAGGGTTGTTGCCACACCTCTCCCTCACTGTATCTAGTTGTTTTGCATGTCACCTTTAATCCTAATGTGAGTCTGATTAGCAAGAAATTGTCATCCTGCATCCATCAACAAAACAAGTCAATGATCCAAAGAAACATCATAATATACCTACTCATATGTCACATATGAAAAAATAGAAATACCCAAACCATATACAATCCATTCCCTGACTCGATTTGAAGTCCAAGGAGGTCCATTAATGCCATCACATCCCCAATATGTCAATGTCCTGCACACTCAGGAGAACCTGTCAATAACACATGTCTATACATAGATAATCAAATAACATAACATCATAATCCATAAGCATCATCATTGGAATCCATAAGCGAAGTAGAAAATCATATAATGAACGGGATCACTTGCACGCAAGTGTCCTCAAATAATAAGTCAAATCATGTGCGTGCAAGAGCAGGATGTTACAAATATAATTAATTAGGATGAAGTAGTAATTGGTGATGGATCTATTTCTAAGACATATGAAGTCAAGAAGAAACCTAAGTGGCTAATTAGAGGTCATTCTGAAAGTAATATGTTGGATATAAATTTTGAGAAAAGAGATACTAGATCACAAAGTTACAGTGTGAATTTTGTTCTTATGACTAGGGTAATGAATATGGATGAATCAGATAGTTATGTTGTCACATCAAAAAGGAAAGTTCATGGAATGAAGCGATGGAAGTAGAGTTTAATTCTTTGGTGAAAAATGATACATGGGACTTGGTCAACTTACCTAATGGAAAGGATGTAATTGGGATTAAATGGGTGTATAAGACTAAGTACAAATCATATGGTACAATTGATAAATATAAATCTCATTTAGTTTCTAAAGGTTATGCACAAAACAAGGCATTGATTATATAGAAACCTTTGCTCCAATGGAAAAGTTAGACACAATCAGGATGGTACTTGCATTGGATGCACATTAGAAGTGAACAATTTTTCATATGGATTCCAAATCATCTTTCTTAAATGGTTATGTGGATGAAAATATTATGTAGAGAAACCTGAAGGTTTTGAAATTCCAAGTAAAGAAGATCGATTTTACATGTTGAAGAAGGATTTATATGGTCTCAAACAAGCACCAAGATCTTGGTATTTAAGAATTGATAAGTATTTTCAGGATCATGGACTTGTTAAGGGTTCATCTAAACCCAATCTCTATATTCTTCACTCAGGTTAAGATATTATAATTGTTGCATTATACATTGATGATTTGATCTACACATGGAACAATTTTGAACCATTTCAAAATTTTCGGTCACGTATGATTGTTGAATTTGAGATGACAGATCTTGGTGAGTTGCAGTATTTCTTGGGAATTGAAGTATGACAGAAGGAAGATAGTATTTTTATGTCACAATCCAGGTATACTTGGGATATTCTAAAGAATTTCAGCATGTTGAGTTGCAAACTATCAACAACTCCTTTGCAAATTGGGTTGAAGTTGTAGGGACATTATGACTCCAATCCACTTGATGTTACTCTATATCGTCAATTGGTTGAAATTTTGATCTACTTAACTACAAATCAACCATATATATCCTTTGTAGTCAACATGGTTTCAATATTTATGTCATATCCCCAGGAAATGCACTGCAAAGTAGCTAAAATAATTTTGAGGTGTATGCAAGGTACAATTGGATACAGATTGGTATATAGATCTACAGAGGACTTTGGATTGATTGGCTATACAGATTCAAATTGAGTAGGTTGTATAGGTGACATAAAGTCAACTTCATGGTATGCATTCAACATGGGTTAAACAACAATTGCTTATATTTTACCTCGTTAGAATTTTGTATTGAGGGAGAATCACTTATAATATTTGAGCTTTTTAGCTCTTTCTGTCCTCTTGAAATTAATAAAAATATTTTTTTTACTAGTGGTTGAGTCTATTGTTCTCATTCTGGGTTGAAGTGGGACAACTTGTGTTATTCTTTGCGTCCTTTCTAACTTTTCTCTATGGAGACAAGTAACATTGTGTTACCAAAGCTCGCCAATGTAAATTATTTCTATTGGAGAAAAATAATGCAACCCATATTTATTAGTAAAGATTTATGGAATATTGTAATAGATGGGTATGCATTTCTTTTTTATGAATACTATAAAGCGTTGGATGTTGTAGGAAATAAATATTTAAAGGAACTCATAAAAAATGATAATGAATCACTTTCATTGATAGGTAGTGCAGTTGATGAATCCATCTTTTCAAGAATCAATGCCAAAAATCTTCTAAACAAGCATGGAATATATTAAAAAACACACATGAAGGTGTGACAGTTTCCAAATTACAAACATTAAGGAGTAAATTTGAAAATGCCAAGATGAATGCTAATGAATCACTAAATGATCATGTCATCAAAATACATGATCTTGTTAATCAAATGAGGACATTATGTGAATATATTCCAAAGAGAAGGATGCTTGAGAAGATTTTAAGAAGTCTTATGCCTAAATTTGAAATGGTTTCCACTAGTATTATGGTTTCTAAAGATCTAAGTACAATGAGAATTGATGAATTGAGTGGATATTTGTTTATTGTTGTAGAAATCACTTCGAGTGTTCACATGTAAAATTCTTTTTCCACAAGGTGTCAAGGATGCGGAAGAAGTAGAGGATAGTTTAATACTCAAAATTTTCATAATCATAATATATTTAAACAAACTTCACATAATTTCAATCAAGGAAATGCATCCACTTCAAGAAACAAAAGAAGAAATCCAAGTCAATTTAGAGGAAGAAGTAGAGAAGGATATCATGGAAGAGAAAGAGGAATGTATGGATCTCGAGAAATACAAAGGTAGAATGTTATTATTGTCACAAATTTGGTCATGTCGAGAATGATTGCTATGAAAATTTGTGAGATATGGAACATAGAGCTCCCAATAAATTTGTTGAAGAAACTAGGAATGAGAAGTTATTTATATCAAGTTTGATGGCACACAATGAAGAGAGTGAAGCTTGGTATATTGATTCAGGATATTCAACGCATATGACATCTTAGGGGGAGTTGTTTACTAGAATAAATGATAATTATTCTGGTAAAGTGATATTTGGTGATGACATTTATTCAAAAGTTAAAGAGAAAGGTATATTGTCAATCCCAACATTGAATGGAAATGAGACATTAATTGATGATACTTTGTTGACACCAGCATTGAAGAAGAACCTACTTTATGTAGGACAAATGATGGAGCAAAAATACAAGTTAGCGTGTGATAATAAAGAGTGTTTAATAATGGATAAGTTAAATAAAAATTTAGTTGTAGCAAGAGGAGAAATGATTGAAGACAGGATTTTCAAGCTCACTTTTTCTTTGAGCAACTTACAAAGTTTGAAGGCCATGGAAGAAGTGAATAGAAAACATTGGCATTTGAGAATGGGACATTTGAATTTCCAGCAATTGGTGTTTTTAAGGAAGAATAACATGGTGAATGGACTTTCTTATATTAAATATGAATATGAGCTTTGTGAAGGGTGCATATTTGGGAAGAAACACAGGAAAAGATTCTCAAATAGAAATCAGAAAGATAGAGAACATCTAGTGTTGATACATTTAGACTTGTGTGGTCCCATGGAGACTATGTCTTTTGGAAAGGAACAATATTTTCTTACCTTCATAGATGATTATTCTAGGAAAAATTGGGTGTACTTTCTACATGCAAATAAGTAAGAAGTGTTAAAACATTTTGTTGAGTTCAAAGAAATGGTTGAAAAGAAAATTATCTCCCTAAGATCAAATAATGGGGGAGAATACAAGTCAAATGAATTCGTGAATTATTTAAAAATGAATGAAATAAAGTAAGATTTTACCAATTTATACTCTCCTCAACAAAATGGTGTAGCTAAAAGAAAAAATAGGACCATAGTTGAGATAGCTCGGATCATGCTAAAAAAAAGTCTCTTGGAAATCAATTTTGGGTTGAAGTAGTTCATACCATTGTCTACACTCTCAATAGGTTTCCTACAAAGGTTGTATTGGACTTGACTCCAAAGAAAGCATGGTCAAGGTAAATACCCAGTGTTGCACACATGAGAATATTTGGATGCATTGCATATGCACATTTCCCTAAAGAAAAGAGGAGGAAGTTGGATGATAAAATCATTAAGTGTATTTTCATTGGGTATAGTAAAAAAATGATAAGTTACGGGTTGTTTGATCCTTACGCAATTTTTTTTTTTAATAAGTAGAGATGTTGTGTTTGGTGAGCATAGAATTTATCATCCAGGACATGTATAGATAGAATTAAGCAAGGATGAAGTAGTAATTGGTGATGGATCTATTTCTAATACAAATGAATTAGTAATTGGTGATGGATCTATTTCTAAGACAGATGAAGTCAAGAAGAAACCTAAGTGGCTAATCAAAGCTCATTCCAAAAGTAATATGTTGGATAGAAATTTTGAGAAAAGAGTTACGAGATCACAAAGTTACAACGTGAAATTTGTTCTTACGACTAAGGTAATGAATATGGATGAACTAGATTGTTATGCAACCACATCAAAAAGGAAATTTCATGGAATGAAGTGATGGAAGAAAAGTTTAATCCCTTGGTGAAAAATGATACATGGGACTTGGTCAACTTACCTAAAGGGAAGGATGTAATTGGGACTAAATGGGTGTATAAGACTAAGTACAAATCAAATGGTACAATTTATAAATATAAAGCTCATTTAGTTTCTAAAGGTTATGCACAAAAGGAAGGCATTGATTATATATAAACCTTTTCTCCAATGGAAAAGTTGAACACAATCAGGATGGTACTTGCATTGGACGCACAGTACAAGTGGAAAATTTGTCAGATGTATTCCAAATGATCTTTCTTAAATGGTTATGTGGATGAAGAAATTTATGTAGAGAAACCTGAAGGTTTTTAAATGCCAAGTAAATAAGATCGATTTTACATGTTGAAGAAGGATTTGTATGGTATCAAACAAGCACCAAGAGCTTGGCATTCAAGAATTGATAAGTATTTTTCAGGATCATGTACTTGTTAAGAGTTCATCTAAACCCAATCTGTGTATTCTTCACTCAAGTTAAGAAATTATAATTGTTGAATTATATGTTGACGATTTGATCTACACATGGAACAATTTTGAATTGTTTCAAAAGTTTAATTCACATATGATTGTTGAATTTCAGATGACAGATCTTGGTGAGTTGCAATATTTCTTGGGCATTGAAGTATGGAAGAAGGAAGATAGTATTTTTATGTCACAATCCAAGTATACTTGGGATATTCTGAAGAAGTTCAACATGTTGAGTTGCAAGCCAACAACAACTCCTTCACAAGTCGGGTTGAAGTTATACTAACATGATGACTCCAATCTAGTTGATGTTACTCTATATAGTCAATTGGTTGGAAGTTTGATCTCATTAGCTACAACTCAACCAGATATATCCTTTGCAGTCAACATGCTATTGAGATTTATGTCAGATCCCCAGGAAATAAACTGCAAAGTAGCTAAAATAATTCTAAGGTGTCTACAAGGTACAATTGGATACAAATTGATATATAGATCTACAAAGGACTTCAATTTGATTGTCTATACAAATTCATATTGCATAGGATGCATAGATGACATAAATTCAACTTCAGGGTATGCATTCAACATGTGTTCAACAACAATTGCTTGCAGTATTAAAACAAAACCTTCAGTTTCTCTCTCCACAACAAAAGCAGAGTAACAAGTAGCAGCATCAACAACTTGTGAAGCACCATGGTTAAGAATAATTTTAGAGGATCTACATGAGTAGCAGGAAAAACCTACATATTTGATTTGTGATAATCAAAGTGATATTCATATGTCTAAGAATCTAGTTTTTCACAAGAAGACCAAGCACATTGATATATAGTATCATTTTGTTTGATATTTCATTTAACAAGGAGTGACCAAGATTATGTATTGCATTACAGATGAGTATGTGGCAGATATTTTCATGAAGGCTCTCCCAAAGAACCGGTTTTACAAATTTAGAGAAGATCTAGAAATGTTTCCAAATGATCGTTATGGGGGAGAAATGTTGGGTTAATGACTCATTTATTATAGATCTATTATTGTAAATGTTGTTTTATCTCGGATTTTTATTTGAGGGTGAGATAATATTAGTTGACAGTTTTGTGGAAGGATTGTTGAGTGATTTTAGAAGCTAATCATTTCATGTGATAGCTCTTGGTGATGCATAAATATTTGTTTTGTTAATGAGAATGATTTAAGCTAGTGTATTGTATTCTTGAATCATTGTGTTGCTACATTAATGTTGGTTAGGTGTTTCTTCAACACCAAGAGATAATGATTATTGTCATATGTCATTTTTTTCATTAGAGGATGTTCAACATGTCATAAAAATAATAAGTCTAAGGTTTCATACTAGTAGTAGTGGTTCAAAGCCACACATTATTCTTCCACACTAGAGACTCCTCATCCCTTGGATTCTAAGATGAAAATACCTTTCAAGATATTATACCCATTAGCTAATATGATGAATATAGTCAATATGGATAAGATTGCTCTATGTATGATTGTCACTTCCAAAGCATCCATTGATCATACACTACAGTCATTATCCAACATTTTGTGGCGATTAATGCTCCTAGTTAATGATAATCTTCAAAAAAAAATTATTCTCTTGATCAACAAAGTCCATTGCCAATTACAGAGTCTCCAAGGTCTTATACTCCTAAATTTATTGACGTTATTATTGTGATTTTCAAGTGCAGTAGTGGTCAAATTGTAATGTTTTAGTGATCAAGATTTCCATTTGGGACACATCGACATTACTCCCTTTATGGTGTCACTTTAATCTTAGTTATTCTTTCATTTATTGGTTAGTCATTATTTGCAATAGTACATAATAAAGAGTTCCTAGATATGTTTTAACTTTTCCTTCTTGTTAGTTGTCTAAATTTACTTTTTAAGAAAATGAGATTTACAACAAGAATGCTACCATGATGCATATATGCTTGCTAATTTACTCAATATTTGAAATAAATAAATCAATCTCTCTCTCTCTC
>CBVK0100604965.1:0-17200 GCA_900067695.1 Picea abies | reverse complement strand
GATCAGCCCAAAGGGAAAACTTTAACTTGGAATCCCATGATTTTTTATTTTCTGCCGATAGTTTTTTGATAATCCTTATCAGAGTTTTATTGGAAGATTATGCCAATCCGTTCCCTTGGGGGTAGTAGGGAGTAGAATGAACCAATTCGATACTATACTTATTGCATAATTCAATCATGGACTTCAATTTAAAAGCCTGTGCATTATCAGTGACTAGTTTTTTAGGACAGCCAAACCTGGAAAAAATATATCCTTCTAGAAATTCCATGATTACCTTGTCTGTTGTATTCCAAGTCAGAATTTCTTTGATCCACTTCATAAAATAATCTGTGGTTGTAAGAGTCCATCTATTTTGTCCTTAAGATGACGAATTAATCTCTCCGATGAAGTCTAATCCCCACTGTTGAAATGGTCCATGGGTGATGATTGGTTTCATAGGCAAAGATATAAGTTTCTACTTTCCAGCAAATTTTTGACAGGGTTTACATGCCCTGACCTAAGAAAACATATCTAAGAATAGAACTGGCCAGTAATAGCCTGCCCTAAGAATCTTGAATGCAATAGCCTTCCAATGATGATGGCCTCCGCACACACCATGATGTAGATCATGAGAAGTTTGTTTAGCTTCTTTTTCATCAACACACCTCAACAGAAAATCGTTAGGGTCTTTCCAGAATAGGGTCTGAACAAAAATGCAGTACTTTACTGTTCTTAACTTTAATGATCTGAATTTTGATTTATCCAACTCTGGGGGAGATTGAAATTTCAGCAAAAAAAATACAATATCTTTGTACCATGGTGAAGAAACATACTTGTTGTTTACCTGTGAATTTGTTTCTTCAATATGGACAGACGAATCCAGTGTCTTGTCTGAAAGATGGTACAACCCAATTGCTTTGCAATTAGATTATGTCATTAATTTGGCAAGGCCTTGTCCTTTTATCAGCTGAGTAGGATTTATGGTGAGATCATACTCCAGGATTTTTGTTATCCATTTCCCTTGCTTTCCTTCACAATCAGGCTGAACCAATATTTATTTGACTGCACTGCTTGGGACATAAGTTGTAATCTTAGATTGAAGAACATATACTCTGAAGGATTTCAGAGCCTTTACCAAGGCATAGGCATGTTTTTCTATTATATCATACTTCAATTCAGAGTCTCTGAGGGTTTTGCTAAAGAAGGAGATGGGTTGCTCGTATCCTTGCTCATTTCTTTGCAGAAGAACAACAACTATGGTATTTTCTGATGCAAATGAAAAAATCATGAATTCTTTGGAGTAATCTAGGCTAATTAAAACAAGTGCCTGAACAATAGCCTGCTTGATCCTTTCAAAGGATTTTTTCTCTTCTGGTATCCACTTAATTTTTGCATCCTTTTTCAACATGTCAATAATGTACTTGGTAATCTCTACAAAGTTAGGTATAAACCTCCTTAAAAAATTAATTTTACCAATGAAGGACTGAATAGACTTTTTGTTTCTCAGAATGTCTATTTGTTGGATAGCCTTTACTCTTTCAAGATCTATTTTAATACCTTTAGGTGAAACGATGTGTCCTAAATGCTTTCCTTCCTCCATGGCAAAATGTGATTTTTTGGGATTAAGTGATATACTGTACCTCCTGCACTTCTCAAAGGTCTGCTTCAAGTGTTATAAATGTTCTTCGTCAGATGCTGAAAATATAGTGATGTCATCAAGGTAAATAAGCACAAACCTGTCTTTCTCCCCAATGAAAGCGATGTCCATAGCCATTTGGAATGTGGCTCCCGCGTTCATCAATCTGAAAGGCATCTTTTCCTACATAAAAGTGCCCCAAGGAGTGGTAAAAGTTGTTTTCCTTTTGTCCTCTTCCATTACTGATATTTGATTGTACCCTGAGTATCCATCAAGCATAGAGATCCTCTTTGCACCGACAAATTTTTGTAAGATATAATCCATTTTTGGTAATGGATAATTGTCTTTCAAAGAGCACATGTTTGTCTTCAGTTCAATGATTTTGTGGCCAGCAATAGTATCTTGAAGGACTTCTACAACATGTATTTCTGCTTCACCATTTTCACCATCTTGATCTATTGAAATGTTAGAAAACTATGCAATAGTTTTCAAAAATCTTTGAATTTCCTCATCGTCTTTAAAAACCTGCCAATGTTTTATATTATCTAGTATTGAGGGTCTGTGTCTGACTTCAACTTCGAACTTCAAATTAGGAAACATCGGAGTTTTAAAGTTGCTAGCTGCAAGTGCCAAAGAGTCAACTTGCCGATTTAAATTTATGTGCACAAAAGTAATATTGAATGCCAAAAATAAATTATCCACATAATCCCACACCTCATTTCTATATTATTTTAACCTTGGTTGTTTGGTTTGTTATATATTCTTGATCTGGTGAATAATAAGTTCTGAGTCTCCAAAAACAAGTAGCTTATCTATACCCATATCTCTAGCAGATTTCAAACCTAATAGCAAGGCTTCATACTCACTGATGTTATTAGTGGTGTCAAATTCAAGTTTATATGACATAGGAATAACCTCCTTGGTAGGAGAAATGAAGACAATGCCAGCTCCAGAACCTTCTTTAGAACATGCTCCGTCAAAATACATTTTCCAAACAAAATTGTATTTACTGTCTCCAACTGCAGTTCGTGTCTTTCTGACTGATACTTCTTCCATCTCATCACTCATATGAAAAATATAAGAACCAAGATCATCTTCTACAACATATATAGGATGATTAGTGGGATTATTGTGATCACTTACCAAATAATCCAATCTAACTTCTCTATATAATTTCTATTGTTCCCCACCAAAAACAGGTATGGTTGCATAATTAAGGTCCATCTGTAGAGTACCACTTACCTTCTTGGCCCAATATCTTGAAAGAAGCATTCCAAATTTTGGTGGTATGTCAACCACAATAACATATAATACCACACTTTTCATAGGTAATTGGGAAAGAGTAACAACTACATCTTTCATAACTCCAAGGAATTTGACTTTCTTGGAGTCAAAAGAATATAGATCATGATATGGTCTATTAATGTCCAACCCTAATTCTTCCATCATCACCTTAGGCATGACATTATGTGAGGCACCAGAATCCATTAAGCAGTTGTACAATATCTTATCATGGGCATTTAATGAAATGTAGAATGGTGGAGAGGCATCAATTATGTCTTCAATGTGAGGTCCAATAGTTATAGCAGGGTTTTCATCCTCTAGATTGACTGTATCTGAAAAGGTGACATGAGTTGGAGCCTGTAGAGCCTTGAGGATAGTCTTTCTGAAGGGTTTTTTTTTCATGAGTTCTAATAATGGCACTGAAATCTTGATTTTGTTGATTTCTTGTTCTAAACTGAAAGAAGAAATTTTTCTGTCTGGTTCCTTTATGTCAACAGTACTATCCTTGGCAAGTTGTTTCAATGGTTGATTAGCTTGAATCTTGGGACTTCCTTTGATAATTCATCTTTTAACTAGAGTACTGGCCTTCTTTGTGGAAACAGGTGTATCTAGTTTAGGTGCATTCAAACCAGATCTGAGATTGTATTTTTTCCTTTTAGGTTACTTTTGGACGATCTCATCTTCATCCCCTTCCTCAAACTGGTTTGCAATCAAAGCATCTTCATAATCTTGTTGTGTCACATGTAGAGGAGATGATTCAGAATCATTCAAATGAACTGCAGGGTCTTCTTTTGTATCATCTTCGTCCTCCTCCTCATCTACTACATTATTCTGAAAAGGAGGCAAAACCTTTTGGTCATCTTGGTTTTTTATTTCTCTTGGTAAGATTTGAGGTGCATTGTTTGGCCTCCCGAACTGATTTGGATTTCTGTAACCACTCTCTTGTGCAGGTCTACTGGGTTGTTTTTGTTCCATCTTCAACCTTGCCATTTAAGATGTCAGAGTTTTCAGCATCTTATCCATTTCATCCATCTTAGAATCAGATGTTGAATTAGAAGATGAAGGCAACTCTTCCTTTTGATTTTTCCTGTCTCTATCACTTCTAGACTTCAATTTGTCTAATGCTAATATGTTTGATTCTACCTCGATATCAGCATCTTGCATCAGGCTGAGGGTAGAATCTCTTCTTTCCCTAAGAAACAAGGAAAATTTGGCATCGAATGCATTGGCAAAAGTGATTTTAGTTGATGTCTCTGAAGGTTTAATCTCCTCTGGAATTTTACCATACATCTAGTTGAACCTTTTGGTAAAATCAGGTATTGATTCACCTTGTTTCCTCCTTAAAGCACTGAATTTGGTAATGTAGTATAAAAAGTCTTTCTTGTCTGCCCAATGTTTAAGAAAGGCATCATCTAAGGCTATGTTATCAGCAAATAAATTAGGAGGCAAACTCCTGAACCACTTTCTTGCTTCTCCATTTAGACTCTGTACGAATAATCTCATCCACACATCAGCATGCTCTACATTGAAATTATCTTCAAAACTATAAAATGAACTCAAATGCTCTTCAACAGTAACTACTCCATCTCCATTGAATCTAGGCAAGTATCTCATATAATCATTTGGTGGAAAGGCAAACATGACTTGTGGAAGAACTAAAGGGGCATACCTTGCTGCAACTATTTCATCCATTCTGTCTGTAGCCATATTAGCTATTTTGGTGCTTTGGGAGTAAGAAATATTGGTGATGCTAGAGGTGAAAATGTCCCTTATGTATTACAACTTAGTTGTATTGTCACTGAATCTTGATATTTAGCAGATAAGGATTTCTCTTATGGCCTATGATCAAATAATGGGCTAAGAAATAAAGGATTCTCAAAAGAAAAATAATGTGATTTAAAATCCTCATATGAGAGAGATTCAAGAGATGACAAAGGTCTCTCTGGTTCACTCTTAATATCTGTGTTGTGACCTCTCAAAGTTTCAATCACAGGCAAGATGTCTGAATATTCCTGTTTAATGAGTTCAGTAAGTAACTTTCGTTGTTCTAGATTTAATTATGAGATAGTTGAAGGGAATGAAACTGTAGCAGGCTCAATAACAGGTTTAATTTCACTTTCAGGATTCACCTCTTCATCTACTTGGGTTTTGGTGTTTTCAGAGGATTGTCCTTGAGAACTTTCTGAAGACAATTTTCCTTTTAAGAGTGAAGACTGTCCAGAAAGAACTTTAGGTTTTCTTAGTAACTTTTCAGAATCTGGAACTGCTGCAACAACCTCAGGATCTGGATTTTTCCTGGTTACTGGTCTCTTATTAGATGATGAAGAAGTTAGAGGATTTTTAGGTCCTTTACCTTCTCTTTTAGGAGCCAGAATTACCACATAGGAGTTACCATGTGAATAATCACAATCTTAAATAATGTCCAAAATCTCGTTCACCATCAAAATCTGAATCTAATCTTGTCATTTCCCCAGGGAAGATATCTTCGTTTCTTCATCCCCGACAACGGCGCCAAAAATGTTAGTCACTAAAGTTGCACTGACTGTGAGAGGGTGCAAGCTAGGGCATCATCAATTTATTGCAAAGTGTTTTAAAGGTTTTAATGATTTGGTTTTTGGGGTAAGGATGTTGAAAACTGGCTCAAGAGTATAGCATAACATGAAAATCACAATCAGAACATAGCATATCCCATTGACTAGTTAAAAGGTAGTCACATAGATGAATTAGACCAATAATAAAAGAGAGGAGGAAGCTTCCAATTTGTCAACTTCACATAAATCCTTGTCTCGAAATATCATAAAGAAACAAGACCATCAACTTGATATCAAAACTTGAAAATAATTTCCACAGTACATTTTTCATTGTATTAATTAACAATCAAGAAACAAAAGCATTGCAATCTGAATAATGAATTCAATAATAAAGAAAGAAAACAGAGTAGAAAAGAGTGTTTAACCATCCATATTCCTTTGCTATTAAGTGTCAAATAGAATAATAATGCCTTACAAGGAGTTTTCAGAATAAGTCCTTTGGATCTCCAATTTTTCGACCACAACACAATCTTTCCTCTGCCTATTTAAACTATCCATAAAACCTCTAGATCCTATCATCTAGTGTACTTTTAATGACTAGATCTGAATAGTATCTATCTACTAGCGAAGTTAGCTCAAAAAAAGATTTTACAATCCAAAAATATATCATTGCTCAATAGCTTGATATTGTATGATCTTGCCAGCATTACATTTGATTCTACAAAACAGGGATTAGTTTGATCTAGTCATACAGTTCGAGGTCTTTGCATTTCACAGGCCAAAAATGAGTAGACACTGCCATATTTCCTGGAAAACATAAAAATTATGATTGTAGCAATCTTCATGAAACCTTTAGGATATAATCACAGCAGTAGCTTTAGCATTTTTCTGTTTGAGCTTTGTCGTAAGCACGACATTGTGCCAATAGAGTCTGAAGTTTATTTTTCTGAGTTCTTTGAGCAACCCCCTTTGCTCTTTTTTATTCTTTTTGAAACCTTGAATCCTTTCTTGCTGACGAGCATTCCATTGTTCTATTTGTGCCTTTTCTTTCTTCAAATGTCTCACTGTTTTCTGGAATTCCTTGATCCTTTCTTTATCAGTTCTGATTTTAACCCTGAATTCTGAGAACTCTTCAAAAGGTGCAAGCTCATTCAGATTTAAGGCAACCTTGGGTTCTTTCGATTTAACTTGGTATTTAGAAACCAATCCTGAGCTATGTTCTTCATCAGAACTTGTAGAATCCATGGCTTCAGGCAGATCTGATACGTGATCTGAGTCTACAAGGTAATCCTTTTTATTCCCAGGAATCTCACTAATACCTTTAGCAATTTCTTTAGCTTTTGCCAATCTAGTTGTAGCTCTCGTTACAGGTCCTGTAGATGATGAAAAAAATTGTTTACCTTTGTGTACTGGTTTCTTAAGCAATGGAATTCCTTTTTCCTTTTTCCTCGTACCTGCTTCAGCATCTTCAGAGTGATCTTCTATAACTATGACGTTTTCTTCTTTGATCGATGGATTATACATGGCTTTAGACTTCAACCTGCACTTTTTGGTAACCCTAGTAGAATTCCTTCTAGGTTTTTGAGACGCAGACACACCTTTATCCCTTGTCCTTTTGACTGCAGCACCCCTTTTACTGGATGATGGTGATTCATGCTTGACTGTAGTTTGAGTATTAAAATCTTCATATGAATCTTCTTCCCCTTTAACATATTCCTCAGAAAACATTTCGATTTCTGGATCCAACTTAGGTCTTTTACCTCTGTTATTCCTCGTCACCCTGATATCAGGCATTTCTTCTTTAACAGGGGTTTCGTCAATTGAATTTTATTTTTTTGTGTAACAGTCTTTTTTCCTTTGCATTTATTTTGTTTGTTGGATTGTGTGTAAGGATTTAAGGATTGCATGAGCCAGCTCCAGGGTTTCTATAATTCTCTCAAAGCAGACATAACTAAAGTCTTAATTAAGACTTGATGAAACAAGATTCTCTTTGCATTGGTGGAGAGTGATTGCACTCTCTTTGACATCTTTGTCAAGCTTTTGAGTAGAAAGTAAGGCAAATTTAACGGATAATCACCATTTAGATGCATTAATATCCTAATGTGGTAGATATAGACTAGTGAAAATCTAGACAGAAGAATCTTGTGTCTTGTCTGAAAGATGGTACAACCCAATTGTTTTGCAATTAGATTCTGTCATTAATTTGGCAAGTCCTTGTCCTTTTATCAGCTGAGTAGGCTTTATGGTGAGATCATACTCCAGGATTTTTGTTATCCATTTCCCTCGCTTTCCTTTACAATCAGGCTGAACCAATATTTATTTGACTGCACTGCTTGGGACATAAGTTGTAATCTTAGATTGAAGAACATATACTATGAAGGATTCCAGAGCCTTTACCAAGGCATAGGCCTGTTTTTCTATTATATCATACTTCAATTCAGAGTCTCTGAGGGTTTTTCTAAAGAAGGAGATGGGTTGCTTGTATCCTTGCTCATTTCTTTGCAGAAGAACAACAACTATTGTATTTTCTGATGCAAATGAAAAAATCATGAATTCTTTGGAGTAATCTGGGCTAATTAGAACAGGTGCCTGAACAATAGCCTACTTGATCCTTTCAAAGGATTCTTTCACTTCTGGTATCCACTTAGTTTATGCATCCTTTTTCAACATGTAAGTAATGTACTTGATAATCTCTGCAAAGTTAGGTATAAACCTCCTTAAAAAATTAATTTTACCAATGAAGGACTGAATAGACTTTTTGTTTCTCAGAATGTCTATTTGTTGGATAGCCTTTACTCTTTTAGGATCTATTTTAATACCTTCAGGTGAAATGATGTGTCCTAAAATCTTTCCTTCCTCCATGGAAAAATGTGATTTTTTGGGATTAAGTGATATACCGTACCTCCTGCACTTCTCAAAGGTCTGCTTCAAGTGCTGTAAATGTTCTTCATCAGATGCTGAAAATATAGTGATTTCATCAAGGTAAATAAGCACAAACCTGTCTTTCTCCCCAATGAAAGTGATGTCCATAGCCCTTTGGAATGTGGCTCCCACGTTCATCAATCTGAAAGGCATCTTTTCATATGTAAAAGTTCCCCAAGGAGTGGTAAAAGTTGTTTTCTTTTTGTCCTCTTCCATTACTGATATTTGATTGTACCTTGATTATCCATCAAGCATAGAGATCCTCTTTGCATCAACATCAGGATTTCAAATAAGGATTCTGAACCATCAAGTAACGAATTCCATTAAGTTTAATAAATTCTTCATTAGTAAAGCTATACAAAGATCAATCGACTTTTTGAATAAAGCACTTCGAATTTCAAAGTCATTTTTACCATTTTCTATTAGTAGTTTTTATCCAGTTTAAATATTACAGACTTCTCTTGTCACGGATAAGATAATTTTGTTCCCTTGAGGATTATGGCGCCACGAAAAATTTCAAGTAAGCTTGATTCATCAGGTGATGATTCAAATTCGAATGTAGATGTTCTATCAGACACAACTCCATGAGTTGTGGATGCCATTAAAACTTGGATGCAGGTTTTCGATGTCTTAGAGAATGAGGTCATCAAATGTCCAGACGACTCTTATAAACCTAATCTTAGACACATAGCACATCCAGAACTACATAAGGTCATTGCACGGCCAAGAATCATACCCTACAATGATATGATAAGTTGGGCTTTGGAACATGTCGACATCCAAACCAGGAGCATCATCAAACACCAGAAGGTCGTCGTCGGCTCTTTTCGACAAGAGAACCTACAAGTAATGTACAATATTTCCCCTACTCCTAAATACACTTACAATGCCGCATTTCTTCTAGAATTTGAGAGAAAGGAATGCAGCCAATATGCCAGAAATGGATATGATATAGTCAAGACCTGGTGGCGACATTCGAAAAAATTCAGAGTCGACACTCATGGTGTGTACACCACAACGTCTTTAGATGCTCATATGTTGTATGTAGCCATGATGCTTTGTCACCTATTCAAGAAAAATAACCCTACACATTTCTCGGTTGAGTGGGTAGCCATCATGAATGAGGTAATTGAGGGTTACACCTTTAACTGGGCTAAAATGCCATCGAATAAGTTGGCCAAGGAAATCGTTGAGTATAAATCAGCTAAATCAAAAGGGAAGCCTGCCCATTTTTACATGTTGGAATATGTTATGGATGCCATTTGTTTCATGTCCCCTTTTCCCCTGATGAATTGGAGTTGGACCCCGACCAGTTCTAAGCCAAATCATTTTTATCACTCCAAATTATGGGAGGAGAACGCCAAAGATTTCTTCTATGAAATCTATCACAACGTGGTGGTATCGGTTCACATAGTTATTTATGGTCACCCACCTCCCCAAATTTTAGAAAGGATTATGGGGAATCTAGGAAAGCTTGAAGACTGGATCATTGAGGAGAATTTATCCTATATCAGAGTATTTGATTGTTCAGTTCCTCCTCATTCCCTTCCACAATTTTTACCCGAAAGGATAGTGTGTAGAGAAGTGGTGTACTAGACAGTAGCAAGAGGTATCAGCAAAGAGTTGAAAGCATCTTAGAAAAAGGTATGGCCGACTTTCCCCATTTAGGTTGGCTTGTTTACAATATTAGATTTTGGTCACTCTAAAGTTGAAGCCACAACCCTAGAGGATGTCAAATTAGTTGACATTGAATTCAAGAAGCATGATCCACATAGGATAGTGGGAAATCATATAGCTCAGTTTAACATGAAGTGATACATCCATGATAATTCTCCTTATGACGAAATTTTCAGAGGAGTTGGATCTTATGATGAAGTCCGAAGCAAATTCTAGACTCTACCCCTGACCAACAAGATGATTTCCTCAGCTTTCAAAAACATAGAAGAAACATATTACCAAAGATATTGCAAGGAGAGTCAATACCCACACCTCCTTCATAGGAAGTTAGGCCTACAGGATCTGATCCAAGTTTCTATGCTAAGCACAAAGCTGAGGAAGTCCCAAAAAGCCCAGAAGTGTTATTTCATGAGAAAAGAGTGTCACTATCAGGACTAAATGATCCACAAGTGTTAGCTCGGTTCGAAGCCTTCATGAATACGGGATAAATTGTCCCTCATTCAACACTAGCTACTCCTGCTGGCACCCCAAATACAATAGGACAAGAACCGTCCATAGACATTACTTCCCCTATTGCATCATTAACCCCTCTACAGACCAACTTCATAAATCCTAGTTCTGAACTAACTTTCATAGGTGATCTTACTCCTATCTTGTCCGAAGAGATGCCTCCCTCAGATTTATTTTTTACCAAGAAACGAAAGGCCATCGTGAAGAGAGAATCTCACCAAAAGGATGGAGTTATCACTAAAAGGCAAAGACTTGTGTATGATGGGAAATACCATGATGGTCTAGATTTTGCGAAAGAAGTTCCAGGTTTGTTAGGGGCTTTTGCCACTGCCAATCAATGGTCAGTGGACAATTTGACCGAACATCTACGACAGAAATGCCTCTTGGTACAGATCAGACTGTCATAATCAGGATGAACCGAGACTTTGAGCAAAATCAGGGCTAGCCATCAACAGCAAATTAAGCAATTACAGGATAACCTTGACCTGCTCTACTGGAGTTCACAAACTAGCCAAGCTCTGATCACTCAGCGTGACAAGTTGATAGAGAAATTGCAGGCCAGATTGACCCTAACAGAGAACACAACGATAGACATTTTGGCCTTCAAAACTCAAGCATCAAAAATCAATGAGAGGATGGATTTTTCCCAGTAAGAACTCTATCAGAAAGTAGATGTTATTCAAAAATGTTATCGGGTAGTAGACCTTTCCCTAAAATATATCTATGTTAAGGAAAAAGAAGCCTGCTCATCCTGGTCTAAGTTTCAAGAAGTTCTCATATGGGTGTAGAGAGCTAATTCCCCTGGTCTTCCTCTTTTCTCTCATTTCAAACAAGTAAGAGGAGAAATGGCCCTAAAATCCTGGGAAACAAATATGTAAGAAGGAAAGAAACTTGCCAAATATGTAAAAGAGGTTTGTCTAGAGGCATTGTCTTCATTAAATAAAAAGTTGATTGAGGTCGAAGGGAATAATATCTCAGATTCCTTGGGGCAAATTGAGATATAAATCAACCAACAAAGCTCCAAAAAGAACAAGGAAGCTACATAGGCAGCCATCCAAGAGATGAGCCAGATTGATCTACTTAAAATCAACAAATCGTTGGTTAGTCCAAGTTCACAGTTTTAGGCCACAGTCCACAAAGTGAACAAGATCCAGGAGAAGCTGCCCAAAATACAGAAGAAGATGTTTTCCTTCAAATTAAATGAAAGGATTGAGCCTTCAAGGTTCGTGGTAGCATTGATGGACAGATGCACCCAATGCATTGAATAGGGAAAATCAAGTGAAGTTGGGATAAAATGAGAAATCATGCACAACATCCACCTTCTCCACCCACTCTACCTTTCATCCTCAAACAGTCACCTACTTTGTCTATCCCTACTACCTGCATTCTCGCATCCACTCATCCCACCTCCTCATTAGACACTTGTTCCCCCATAATTCATTTCATGAACAGTTACTCTTCCCTGTAACCGTTATCCATCCCTTAACGAGCCAAAGCTGAGCTATTCATCTAATTATTCCCCCCATGACTCCAACTGCAATTCCTTACCCTACTTAACACACCCAAAGGGAAAGATGGCAACGAGATCAAATGGCCAAGACAGTAAGCCGAATGATTGGGGTGACCTTGATGACATGTGTACCCATCTCAAATATCAAACGAAATTGAGTGCATCTACCAGCAGATGAAGAGACATAGGAAGCGCCAACAAAACTCAACAATATTTGCTTGTTGTTGTTTTATTCAAATGTATTCTATTTTTAGTCAAATATTGTGGGAAGTCCAACGGTTTTTAGTTGTGACAAATTTTGTATAAATACATAGATTTTAGATCTATTCAAAGTTGCTTCTTGTTGAATGTAATAGAGAAACTCTTTTTTGAGAATTAATACAAGTGCAGATAGAGATTCTAAGTTCCATTCAATTTGAGTTATGTGTTCCCACTATGTTTCCATTTCTCTGAATTTCTTTCTGTAACTCTTGAAGAGTGACTGATTGCAATTTAGTACTACATCTACTGTGATCATATTATACCAGGATTTCCTTCAGTAAACAAATTTTCCTCTGTTATTACTGTGAGTAGAACAAGACCTGTGATCTGTGTGAATTACTACATTTTTATATCCTATTCAAGGGTGCATCTTCTACTTTTCTTCTACTACGAACAAGGTGAGACTTATCTGTAATTGATACCTGACTTTTTTTAACAGTTTTGTAAATATTTCTACATCATTTAACAATGTAATTGTGACTCAGATAACAAGATACAGCCTCTATATTGTCTTATTATTAATTTCATTTAAAGATTATTTCTCAGAAAACTGAAGGTAGAAAAAATCACTCATAAAAACATTTCATTTAAAACCTTTGATGCTTGACAGTATTCTTTGAGCCTTAGAATCGATCTCAGGAACAACAACTTTTTGGCTTCATTGTCGGGGACGAAGAAACGAAATCATTTTCCCTGGGAGAACGACAAAGGTAAATTTTGGTATTTGATGGTGAACAAAGATTGAATACGTGAATAAGGCTTACTTTATATTTCACCTAGAAACTCCACTGTAGACAAAACTGGAATTCGAACAAAAGAATACCAAGAAAACCCTGGATGAAAAGCAGACTACGCCAGTTTCGGACCCCGAAAAATTGTTGAAACTGAAGGGGTATCTCAGACAAAATTCTGCATCGAAAAGTAAGGTTCATCAACCTAGAATTACGCAAGTTAATGTTAAGATTCCTGCTGAAGAAAAAACTCTTAAAGAAAATTTTAAGCAAGTTCATTCTGTGGAAGCATCAATAAGTAAACTTGAAGTCAAACTTGAAACTCCAGAGGTAATTGTTTCTAAAGTAAAATTTGAGATTGACCAAACCATCCCTGTTTCTTTGATAAATGATTTTACCAGTGAGAACAAAGGATCCATTTCAATCCCCACTATTATTAATACTCAATAGATTATTTCCCTTCCCAAAGTAAAACATTTTGTTTCCCGAAACCCTGAAGATTATTTTCTATACCCAAATTCATCCCCTATTACTTATCCTATCTATACATTAGGTAAAACTGAGGAGTCGAGCTCAAGTTTTCCTTTTCCCCCTCATCTAGGTCTTCTGTCTTCTCATGGTCACTTTCCCAAACTTCATTCACAAAATCACGAAGTAGCCGAAAGATCAGTAGATTACTCTTTTGAAGTTTTTGAAAATCTCCTTTTTAGTCCTCGAATTTCATCTCCTAGACTTTCAATGGTCGGTGCTAGAAGTGTCAGAGGTGCAAGGGCTAGTGGACAAGCTCAACCCCCTAGGATATTTTCCAAGGTAGCTTCTAGATATGCTTCCTTAGTTCTTCTTGTTTTCCTACATGATTTACCTGAAAATTACATGAAAAACCTCCCCAAATTCATGGGAGAAGGGGATCTAACAGCAACAAAACATATATCCTTTTTTGATCAATTTGTTGATATTATTGGCATTGAGCATAAGGATGTTTACACAAGACTGTTAGTACAGAATTTTGAGGGACAGGTAAGAACTTGGTTCAGAGGAATTCCAGTAGGTTCTATACGATCATATGACGATCTAGAAACTTCCTTCCTAGGGAAATGGAGCGAGAAAAAGGATCATCTTTATTACTTAACCGAATTCAGAGCCTTGAGAAAGAAGAATTCTGAATCAGTCCTAGAATTTATCCAAATATTTAATAAACTTTATCACAAAATCCCAGCTGAAGTTAAACCTTCTCAACCAGCCGCAAAAGTCACTTTTGCAAGGGATTTTGATTATGATTTCTCTCTACTTTTCAGAGAAAGGAGATCCACTACTTTAGTGGGGATGCGAGATGATGCTATAGAAATTGAGTCCAATATGATGGCATCTGGGAAGTTGAAAACTAAATTTGAGATGGGAGCCAGAGAACCCAAGTGTTTTAAAGAACATGCAGGACCCTCTGGATCTGGAAAGTCCGCAGAGGAAAAAATGGATGAGATGGCCAAAATTATTAAAGATTTATGATACAAAACTTCCAGGATGGAAATAGAGAAAGCCAAACCTGATCCATACGTTAGGAATCAATTCAGGAGAAACCCTAATCCTCAGATACAACAAAGACAAATAAAAATGAGGATCAAAAGATTCAAGCTTCATTTAAAACTGAGAATTTCATGCAGAGAGATGAAGTGCAATATTATGAGGAATTAGAAGAAGATCTAAACAACCTCGGCGATGATGATCTTGAGCCTAACCTAACCAAATAGGATTATGAGAAATCCTTAGACCTGGAATCTCTATTTAATAATGATGAAAACATCAACAATCTGGGAGACTCTACATATAAAGGTCTCACTGACTCAATAATGGTCGAGCTTCAACATAAATATGATTTAAGGCCAAGAGAAAAAATTTCTACAAATATTCCACTGAAAAAGATTTTATCACAAAACAAAGCAAATGAGACAGCAATTACAAAATCGTCAACTGAGACACAAGCTACCCAAACAAAAGCAATGCAAATTAAGAAGCCAAAAAATACAGAAGTGGAAGCTCAGACCAGGGAAATTGAAAAACCAATTGCGAGTTTCAATTTAGAGAATGAACTCAATAAAATTAAAATTCTAATGCCTGTGGTTGAACTTGCTAGGAACCCAATCTATAAAAAACAAATCACTAAAGAAATAAATGTTTCTAATGTTGAATGTCAAGCTGATGTTATCAATTTACAGGATGAAAAACCTACAATCATGTTCGAACCACACATTGAAAACAATAAGGACTTTGTTGCTCCATCCTATATTACATTGACTATGCATGATCATTTACTTCACAATTGCATGCTAGACTTGGGAGCCTCTCATAATTTAATGCCCAATATTATCATGGAAAAATTAGGCCTTGAAATTACCAAACCTTATAAAGATTTATACTCGTTTGACTCTAGAAAGGTTAAGTGTCTAGGTATGATTAAATATTGAGTGATTAACCTCGCTCAGATTCCTGTGAAAAGTATCCTTATGGATGTGGTTGTTGCTGACGTTCCTGCCAAGTATGACATGCTTCTATCCATATCTTGGGGCGCCAAGTTAGGAGGATTGGTTCAACTAGACATGACCTACACTACAATTCCAATTTTTGGTGGACAATTCACTTGGTTGTACAGAGAAACTAGACTAGTGTATATTGTAAGTGACCCTCAAAACCCCAATAACTACCCAGTCTATGTTGTTGATCAGGACTTAGGAAATTGTGTATTATCTATAGATCATGATTTTGAAGAATGTATAGAAGAAGAAAATCAAAAAACAAAAATTTCAAAGAAAAATATAAATGTTAGAGAAGGGATGTGGAAAATGTTCTTCGATGGTGCTTCATCCTGTGAAGGAGCAGGAGATGGAGTTTTATTCGTGGCACCAGGTGATGAGTATGTTATTCCTTTCTCTTGTAGGTTACAATGGGAGGTCGATTATACCAATAATGTCCATGAATATGAAGATTTAGTTTTAGGATTAGAATTTGCAAGAAACTTAAAAATCGAACATCTCGTACTTTATGTTGATGCAGAGCTCATTGTAAAACAAATAAAACAACAGTATCAAGATAAGCATCCGAGATTTAGATCATATAGAAATTGTGTATGGGATCTTATAGAGAATTTCTTCTCATCCTTTAATATTCCCTCTATTCCTAGAATGCAAAATCAGCAAGTTTATTCTTTGGCCAAAGTTGCTCCGAATTTTGTACCACCTATAGTTTTGAAGATGAAATATCACATCGAGATGAGACATAGACCTTCGATTCTGAATAATGTTCAGCATTGTCAAGTGTTTGAATACGATGAACAAATCAAACAGTTCCTAGAAATGGTTGATGAGTTTTCTGAGACCCACATAGATCAAGAAAATCAAAATGATCCTGCTTGGATTATGCAGGAAGGAGAGAACCCATAGAAGTTCCAAGACAAAATTGCAAATCACCGCATGCTCTTACTTAAAAACAATCAAATTACCAGAGGCTTGATTCCCTTAGAAAGGTTGTTTGACCATGATGATATACCTTTAAAGTCTACCTTGCGACCTCAACCTGGAGAAGTTGAAGATTGTAATGTAGGAACTAATGAAGATCCCAAAATGGTCAAAATATCAAAATACCTTCCGGCCCAAATAAATACTAAGTACGTTGAGTTACTTAGACAGTATAAAGATTTTTTTGCATGGTCTTATGATGATCTAAAAAATTATGATACTTTTGTTATTGAACATAAGATTCCCTTACAACATGGTATTAAACCTTTCAGGCAGAAGCTTAGAGAGATAAACCCAATTCTTCTGCCAGTAGTAGAAAGGGAGTTTAAAAATCTCCTTGATGCAAAAATCATTGTTCCCCTCAAATACTCTGAATGGGTGGCCAATTTGGTCCCTGTCAGAAGGAAGAATGATGAAATAAGACTTTGTGTTGATTTTAGGAACTTAAATCGGTCATCTCTTAAAGATAGCTACCCACTCCCAAATATGGACCATGTTTGATAGAAGTATGTGTTGGAAATACTAGAACAACTGAGAGGGGGGGGGTGAATCAGTTGTTCATAAGCTTAAACATTTTTATGCCTTTTAAATAATTATTAAGATTTCTTCATGTGTTATCAACCAATCATACAGCATATGGACAGTAAGAGTAA
>CBVK0100604963.1:0-10833 GCA_900067695.1 Picea abies | reverse complement strand
GGAAAACTATTCTACTTGGATAATAGAGATGGGATAACATTTGAAGACAATGGGAGCAACGATTTGGAAGGTAGCCATTGGTGGATCAATTGCCTTGAAGAAGAAGTCAAAGTTTGCAGCTCAAAGGGAAGGAAATAAGAATGATGCATTAGCTCTCAAGGCCATTATTAGTGGAATCTCGAGCCCTATCAAAGAGAGCATGGGAAAATGAACTTCCGCCAAGGATTTGTGGCTAAATATAGAAGAGACATATCAAAGAAAGAAGGAGAAGGAAGATATTGAAGACCACTCCATCAAGATTATCAAAGGTAAATAATCGTCAAAAACCCTTGATTGTATTATTTCAAAATGTGATCTTGCAAACATTTCAAGTGAAGATAGCACAAGGGAAGATCTCAAAAGTATTTCAAAAGAAGGTAAAGAATCTTCGATGACACTTGATGGCAATGATTCAAAATGTGATGATGGAAATGATTCAAAATGTGAAGAAGAAGATCTATAAATAGTTTGTGTAAAATTTGATGGTAGTGATCCCACAGAAAGAATAGAAGAATATCTATTAGAACTTCAAAAAGAAGTTGAAGAGGGTTTATATAGATACAGCAGTGATTATTATTATACACACTATAACTAACTATCTTTCAGATAACACTAAAAATTTTCTTAGGAGGAATCAAAGGCACATATTGAAGTTAAAGGGAATGCTCAAAGAACAAGAAGAGAGAAATAAGACTAGATTAGAAGAAAAGGAAGAATTGATCACAAGACTTAAGAATGAAAAATAAGATATGAAGGTAGATGATGAGATTAGAAAAAGTCTTGAAACTATTGTCCATCTCAAGATCCAAATTGAAGAAGCCAAAAGGGTAGAAGAATTATTGAGAAATCAAATAAGTAAAAAGGAAGAGTCATTTCATAAGTTAGAAGCTGAAGTTATTGACCTTAGAAAGAAGGTAGAGAAGTCAAACAAATTCTTGAATAGCTCACAAATATTGAATTAGATATTGGAAAGTAAAAGATCACCAAATGATAAATCAGGTCTTGGTTACAAAGAAGAAGCTACACATGTTGAAGCAAGAACCTCAAAGAAGCATGAGGTAAGTCCATCAAAGAAGGAAAACAATGTTGCAGAACAACCATCTACACAAGGCAAAGAAAATTTCAAAATAACAAAGAAAGGAAGATATCAAGAGGAAATCTTTGGGACACCAAAGCAAAGGTATGAAAGTATTTTTCATGGGCATTGATATTCATGTAATGAATATGGTCACAAATCTTTATAATGTAGAGCTTATGAAAGAAGATATAATGGAATATTTTATAACACCATAAGGTGTTGGAGATGTGATCAAGTAGGACATGTTATTGTTCATTGTAACACCATGAGATGCTATAGTTGTAGTGGATTTCTACAAAAATCCCAGAATTGCTTGAACACAAGAAGAAAGTCCATGATGAGAACTTTAGATAACATGGCTAGAAGAAGGAATGAAGTAAGGAAGGGAGACATATTTGAAAAGATGGATGCTCATAGCTCAAGTTCTGAGAAGCAGGGATACCTTCAGAAGTGGGTGAAAAAGACTGAGAAGCCAGAGAAGAATGGAATCCTTAAGGGAAGCTATAGTAAGTCATCTACTAAAGCATACACGGGTGACAGTGGTATCAGTCACGTACATACACATGCTAAACTTGAATAGGTCATGTACATACGCGAGCTAGTGTGCATCAGGCCGCATATATGTGGTAAATCCTTGGGCAAAAGGAAATGCACAAGAGTTGCAGCTTGATGTGATGGTATAACTCTGTGATGCAGGGTATGACATAGTTTATTGCAAGTTCTGACATTGTTTGCTGCAGGTTTTCATGATTCTATATTGGATTATGTAATGTGATGATAAAAATAATGAAAGGCCATCTTGGATGCATGGCACTAACCCATGAGTATGGATTGAGGAATTTTCTATTGAAGAACAATGTTGGTTATGACAGTGAAGTTACGACACCTTGGTTATGTGATATATCTTGAGACATCATTGATCTATTGAATTATACTACTAGTACATGCATTGATGGATCGTTATCATTTGCTATAGTAAATGGAGGATTGAGGCTGATATGTTGGGGTACATGGCTGATACCTATTTGAGTTTAATTGATATATCGTGTGATGTATTATTAAAATCTTACTGATTGGATATCTTGCATATGAATGGGATACATATTGGAACATGTAGTTGGTAAGTTGATGAGGTGATCATGTTGTACATCATTGATGAGTCATGTATTGATCTATAGTTGATGCATGATTGGTACACTGGTAGAGACACCTACTAGAAGTTTGATTGACACATATTTTATTGAGGATTTGGCATACATGTATGAGGATTCATCATGTTGTGGTATTGGTGCATGGTTGATGTACTTTCTTGGTACATGTGGTGATATGTGTTGATATGCATGTTTGGTACACTCATACATGGCATATACTAGATGATAGTACACCATTGGTATTACCTGAATGGAATAACAATTGGTATTTTTTTGATACATGGTTATGGTACTTGGTTCATGATCGAGACATATCATGAGTGATATGACACTTGGTTGGAATATTGGTGGATGCACATGGTTGGCATATTGGTAGATGCACATGTTGACATGTTGATAGAGGCATGTGGTTGATACATTTCATGGATGATATCTTTTGGAACATTGTATGATGTTGATGTACATGGGTGTTGTGCATGGTGGGCACATTTTGGTACATGATGTACTAGGTTGATATATTATTCATGATTCTCTATTTTATTATTGACATATCTTTTGTTTCATGATTTATGGTATGGCACAAGTTCTATGCATAAATAGGTCCAAGGATTGTCATAGAAATAGTGGTTGATCTATGATCTGGTTGAATATAGGGGGAGACATACCCATAGGGGGAGTCATTCTTCTTCCCATGATTCTAGGAGGAAATATTTATCAGATGCATACCTACAAAAGAGACCTATATTTGAAGAAAGGGCATAAAGGCACAATTCCAGGGGGAGCAATGGTTACAAGGGGAGTATGAGCAACGTATCTTCATCATTGCATCAAAGTGATATCCTTCGTTCAAAAGCGGAGAGATTATTTAGAGGAAGATCAAAGGCATTCAAGCAGGAGGAGCAGCCCCAAGAAGAGAATACCTTTTTCCATTGATGTCAAATAGGGAGAGATAGTCACATTGATGTGATTGATGTTTAATGGGGAGAGATAGTCATAAATGATGGGAGAGATAGTCACATGGATATGATTGATGACTATAGATGTAGAGCATGCCTTGTAGACATGTTGACATCAATGATTGGTGTTGATATCAATGTTGGTATTTCCATCAATGCAGAAGGGAGCGATTGTTGGATCATGTTGTCACTGATGCCAATGGTTTGATTGATTGATGTCAAAGGATTGATGTCAAGTGATTAAGTGATTGATTGATGTAAACGGTTTGATTGATTGATGTCAAGCGATTAAGTGATTCATTGATTGATTCATAGGATTGATTGATTGATGATTGATGATCAATGTATATGTATTGTCCTTGATGAGAATGATAGATGTCAAGTGGAAACCAATCGATGAAGATGGATCAATGAGTTATCATTGATACATGATGAAGATGGATTCCTTGATATATGATGCATAGTTTTTTTTATGTAAAGATGACTCATTATTGTCTTGTCATGGTTGATAAGAAGCACAAATGGATGAACTCCAAAGTGGTCCCCTTATGGTGAAAGCCCTCATGGGAAGAGGCTTTGCGGTTGAGTTATGGTTGAGAGAACCCATGTTTGTATATGGAATAATGAGATGAAGATTAGTGAATTTGTTGGTAAAACTATCCTAGATGGATAGTGCATGTCATGCCATTTCCATTGGTATGTGGAATGTCACTTAAATCCTCATGGTTTGATATTTATGGCCTTACAAAGTTGGAGGACCTCCATATGTTAAAGAATTCAAAGTGACAAAGTCACGAAGGATTATTTAAATAATAAAGTGAAGTGACAAAATCAAGAAAGACTATTTAATTGATAAAGAGAAGTGACAAAATCAAGAAGGAATATTTAAATGATAAATTATTTTAGAACTTTTTATTTATGGAAAGTGGTTAACCCTAAGATAGAGAAAACAGGTTAAATGACCTAGAAATGGGTTAAGTGACCTAGAAGTGGGTAAAGTTACCTAGAGGATGAAAGTATAAATAAGATAGAAATGGTCTCTTGCAACACATCCTTTTTGTGGATTAATGGAGAGCTTCTTGTGAGATTATCTTTTGGAGTATTGATGGATAGCTTCTTGTGAGAGCATCTTTGGTGTGGATCTCTTGAGCATGATTGAAGATCTATTCTGAGAAAAAGAGCATGAGGAGGATCTCATGGATGCATCAAAGTTTTGGCAATATTGAATATCTTGACGGAAAAAGTCTCAGAACTTCAAAAACCCCAGTTTATGAGGTGTGCATGGGCTATAATGGGCGAGGGCGTGTACATACATGGGTTGTATGATGACAAGGCACGTACATTGGATAAAATCATGGAGATTTGTGTTTGAGTTGATGACTGGCTATTGAAGACTAAAGCAGGTTCTAGATCTGCATTCTATGGGCTCAGATCTGTCACTAATACAATAGTATGGTTATATTATTGTCTTGATGGATAGTAATGTTTGTTGTGTTGTGAATTCTTAGGGAATTCTTGGTATGGATACTATGATGTGGTTTATGCTGGTTGATGGAGTGAGCAGTACTCTTGTGATTCAATTGTGATATGATTTCTATGGTGTACTAGTTTCTTATACATGATTGAGTTAGCATTCATATTGATTGGTTGTGGAGCATGAGTAAGCTATTTGAGAGCTTGGATGTGTTGTGATTGGTTGGTGGTTAGTTTGGACAGTGGAAGACAAAATAAATTCTTCTTGCAGGTTGTAGAGGATCTAAGTATGCGATGAAAAGGATAAACCCTAATAGCTTAGAAGGCATATGCAAGTTGCTATATATATTGGTCACGTACATATGCGAGCTGTAGTGAGCCAAGATGCGTACACACGTGGGCTGCACTATTGACAGGTCATGTACCTGTGAGACATTGGTACCTATGGAGGATTGTTGCCTCGTCTCAGTTGGTGCTCAGGGTGTAAGATGAGTCTTGCATTATAGAGTTGGTGCTCTCATAGAGTTGTACTATATTTAGTTGTTGCTGATAAACCTCAAGGATTGTAGTCTGTAATAAAAAGAAAATTTGTACATATATCTTGTGTTCTTTGTGTTCCTTGAGGAGATGATTTGTTGATGATATATTGTTGATATATGTTTACATCTAGCTAGTTATAAATGACAACAATGAGTAATGAGTAAAAGTTGAATGTTAACTAAGGAGGTTTGTGTAAGAGGGACGTTTTGGGAAAAGATCCCCACACTCATTAACCCCCCCTCTAAGTGTGGTAGGTGTGTCCAACAATTGGTATCAGAGAAAGGACTTCACTAGAAGCCTTAAAAATCTTGAAGGAGATCCATATACACACAAATGGATGATAAAGTTCCAATCCTTGATGAGTAAAACTATTCTAGTTGGAGAATAGAGATGAGATTACATTTGAAGACAACCATTGGTGGATCATTTCCTTTGAAGAACAAATCAAAGTTTGCATCTCAAAGGGAAGGAAAGAAGAATGATGCATTGGCTCTCAAGACCATTCTTAGTGGACTCTCAAGCCCTATCAAAGAGAGCATGGGACAATGCACTTCCGCCAAGGATCTATGGCTAAAGCTAGAAGAGACATATCAAAGAAAGAAGGAGAAGGAAGATATTGAAGACCACTATAACAAGATTATCAAAGGTAAAGAATAGTCAAAAACCCTTGATTGTATTATTTCAAAATGTGATCTTGAAAAAATTTCAAGTGAAGATAGCACAAAGGAAGATCTCAAAGGTATTTCAAGTGAAGGTAAAGAATCTCCAAAGACACTTGATGGAAATGATTCAAAATGTGATGATGTTGAGTTTTTCTCAAGTGAAGAAGAAGATCTAGAAACAATTTTTGCAAAGTTTGATGGTAGTTATCCCATGGAAAGAATAGAAGAATATCTATTAGAACTTCAAAAATAAGTTGAAGAGGGTTTATATAGATATAGAAGTGAGCATTATTATACACACTATAACTATCTTTCGGATAACACTAGGAAGTTTCTTAGGAGGAATCAAAGGCACATATTGAAGTTAAAGGGAATTCTCAAAGAACAAGAAGAGAGAAATAAGACTAAATTAGATGAAAAGGAAGAAGAGATCACAAGACTTAAGAATGAAAAAGAAGATATGAAGGTAGATGATGAGATTAGCAAAAGTCTTGAAACGATTGTCCATCTCAAGACCCAAATTGAAGAAGCCAAAAGGGTAGAGGAACTATTGAGAAATCAAATAAATGAAAAGGAAGATTCATGTCATAAGTTAGAAGCTGAAGTTGTTGACCTTAGAAAGAAGGTAGAGAGATCAAACAAACTCTTGAATAGATCACAAATATTGAATGAGATCTTGGAAATTCAAATATCACCTATGATAAATCAGGTCTTAGATACAAAGAAGAAGCTACACATGTTGAAGCAATCACATCAAAGAAGCATGAGGTAAGTCCATCAAAGAAGAAAAACAATGTTGCAGAACAACCATCTACACAAGGAAAATAAAATTTCAAAAGAACAAATCAAGGAAGATATAAAAGCTATCTTTAGGACACCAAAGCAAAGGTATGAAAGTATTTTTCATGGGCATTGTTATTCATGTAATGAATATGGTCACAAATCTTTTGAATGTAGATCTTATGAAAGGATATATAATGGAAGATTTTATAACACCATAAGGTGTTGGAGATGTGATCAAGTAGTACATATTGTTGTTCATTGTAACACCATGAGATGCTACAGCTGTAGTGGATTTGGCCACAAATATGAGGATTTTTGGAACACAAAAAGAAATTCCATTATGAGAACTTCACATAGCATGGCTAGAAGAAGGAATGAAGTATGGAAGGGAGACATATTTGAAAAGATGGATGCTCAGAGCTCAAGTTCTATGAAGCAGGGACACCTTCAGAAGTGGGTGAAGAAGACTGAGAAACCAAAGAAGAATGGAAGCCTTAAGGGAAGCTATAGTAAGTCATCTATTGAATCATACATAGGTGACAGTGGTATAATTTGCATACATACAGATGTTGACCTTGAATAAGTCGCGTACATATGCAAGCTATTGTGAATCAGGTAGCGTAGATGTGGTAAAACCTTGGGAAAAAGGAAATGCACAAGGGTTGCAGCTTGATGTGATGGTATAACTATATGATGCAGGGTATTACATGGTTTATTGTAGGTTTTGACATTGTTTGTTGCAGGTTTTCATGATTCTATATTGGATTATGTAATGTGATGATAAAAATAATGAAAGGCCATCTTGGATGCATGGCACTAACCCATGAGTATGGATTGAGGAATTTTTTGTTGAAGAACAATGTTGGTTATGAAAGTGAAGTTAGAGTGCCTTGGTTATGTGATATATATTGAGATATCATTGATCTATTGAATCACACTACTAGTACATACATTGTTGGATCCTTAGCATTTGTTGTAGTAAATGGAGGATTGAGGCTAATATGTTGGGGTACATGGCTGAAGCATATTTGAGTTTCATTGAGATATCTTCTGATGTATTATTGAAATCTTACTGATTGGATATCTTTCATATGAATGGGTTACATATTGGGACATGTAGTTGGTAAGTTGATGAGGTGATCATGTTGTACATCATTGATGAGTCATGGCTTGATCTATAGTTGATGCATGATTGGTACACTGGTAGAGGCACCTATTAGCAGTTTGATTGACACATATTTTATTGAGGATTTGGCATACATGTATGAGGATTCATCATGTTGTGGTATTGGTGCATGGTTGATGTACTTGATTGGTACAGGTGGTGATACATGTTGATATGCATGTTTGGTACACTCATAGATGGCATATACTGGATGATAGTACACCATTGGTATTACTTGATTGGCATAACAATTGGTATTTGTTTGATACATGGTTATGGTACTTGGCTCATGATGGAGACATATCATGAGTGATGTTGGCATAATGGTGGATGCACATGGTTGGCATATTGGTAGATGCACATGTTGGCATTTTGATAGAGGCATGTGGTTGATACATTACATGGATGATATCTTTTGACACATTGTATGATGTTAATGTACATGGGTGTTGTGAATGGTGGGCACATTTTTGTACATGATGTACTTGGTTGATATATTGTTTATGATTCTCTATTTTATTGTTGAAATATCTTTTTTTTTCATGATGTATGGTATGGCACAATTCTGATGCATAAACAGGTCCAAGGATCGTCATAGAGAGAGTGGTTGATCTATGATCCGGTTGAGGATAGTGGGAGGCATACCTATAGAGGGATTCATTATTCTTCCCATGATTCTAGGAGGAAATACTTATCAGATGCATACCTACAAAATATCCCTATTTTTGAAGAAATAACACAGAGACACAATTGCATGGGGAGCAATGGTGATAGGGGGAGTATGAGAAATGTATCTTCAACATTGCATCAGAGTGATATCCTTTGTTAAAAGGGGGAGAGATTATTCTGAGGAATATCAAAGGCATTCAATAAGGAGGGGAAGCCCCAAGAAGAAAATACCCTTTTCCATTGATGTCAGAGGGGAAGATATAGTCACATTGTTGTGATTGATGTTTAATGGGGAGAGATATTCACATTGATATGATTGATGACTATAGATGTAGAGCATGCGTTGTCTACATGTTGAAATCAATGATTGGTGCTAACATCAATGTTGGTATTGCCATCAATGCCAAAGGGGGAGATTGTTGGATCATGTTTTCATTGATGCCAATGGTTTGACTGATTGATGTCAAAGGATTGATGTCAAGTTATCAAGTGATTGATTGATGTAAATGGTTTGATTGATTGATGTCAAAGTATTGATGTCAAGCAATTAAGTGATTGATTGATTGCTTGATTGATTGATAGGATTGATTGATTGATGATTGATGAACAATGTATATGTATTTTCCTTGATGAGAATGATAGATGTCAAGTGGAAACCAATCGATGAAGATGGATCAATGAGTTTTCATTGATACATGATGAAGATGGATTCCTTGATATATGATGCATAGTTTGTTTGATGTAAATATGAACCATTATTGTCTTCTCATGGTTGATAAGAATCACAAATGGATGAACTCCAAAGTGGTCCCCTTATGGTGAAATCCCTCACAGAAAGACACTTTGTGGTTGAGAGAACCCATGTTTGTATGTGGAATAATGAGGTGAAGATCAGTGTAGTTGTTGGTAAAACTATCCTAGATGGATAGTGATTGTCATGCCATTTCCGGTGGTATGTGGAATGTCACATAACTCCTCATGGTTTGAGAGTTATGGCATTACAAAGTTGGAGGACCCTCATATGTTGGCTTGAAGCCCCAAAAGTTCAAAGAAGTAAAAGTGCTTGAAAAGAAGAAATCATTATTTAAATGATAAATTAAAGTGACAAAGTCAAGAAGGATTATTTAAATAATAAAGTGAAGTGACAAAATCAAGAAAGATTATTTAAATGATAAAGAGAAGTGACAAAATCAAGAAGGAATATTTAAATGATAAAGTATTGGAGAACTTTCTATTTATGGAAAGTGGTTAATCCTAACATAAGGAAAATAGGTTAAGTGACATAGAAAAGGGTTAAGTGACCTAGAGGATGAAAGTATAAATAATATAGCAATGGTCTTTTGCAACACATCATTTTTGTGGATCAATGAAGAGCTTCTTGTGAGATTATATTTTGGAGTATTGATGGAGAGATTCTTGTGAGAGCTTCTTGTGAGAGCATATTTGGTGTGGATCTCTTGATCATGATTGAAGATCTATTCTCAAAAAGAGAGCATGAGAAGGAACTCATGGACGCATCAAATTTTCGACAATATAGGAGATCTTGACAGAAAAAGTCTCAGAGCTTCAGAAACCCTAGTTTCTGAGGTGTATGCAGGTTGTAATGGGCAAGGGCGCATACATACATAGACTATATGAGGACATGGTGAATACATTGGATACAATCATGGATATTTGTCTTTGAATTTATGACTGGCAGTTGAAGACTGAAGAAAGTTCTAGATCTGCATTCCATGGGCTCAAATTTGTCACTGAGACACTGGTATGGTTACATTATTGTCTTGATGGATAGTATTTTTTGTTGTGTTGTGAATGCTTAGGGAATTCTTTATATGGCTGATGTGATGTGGTTTATGTTGGTTGATGGAGTGAGCAATACTCGTGTGATTTAGTTGTGATATGATTTCTATGGCATACTAGTTGTTTATACATGATTGATTTATCATTCTTATTGATTGGTTGTGGAGCATGAGTAAGCTATCGGAGAGCTTGGATATGTTGTTGTTGATTAAGGTTGGTTGTCATTGATGTCAACCCTTCAAGAAAGCCCCATAGAATAAAGGTTTGGTTAATGGACCCAAGATTGTTTGATGTAAATATGACTCATTATTGTTTTTTCATGGATGATAAGAAGTAAATATGGATGAACTCCAAAGTGGCCCCCTTATGGTGAAATCCCTCACAGGAAGACACTTTGCGAAGTAAGAGAATGCATGATTAATTGTGGAATAATGAGGTGAAGGATAGTTAATTTGTTAGGGAAACTATCCTATATGGATATTTCTTGTCATGCCATTTCTGGTGGTATGTAGAATGT
>CBVK0100604962.1:0-11932 GCA_900067695.1 Picea abies | reverse complement strand
ATTTGAAAGGAAGTCAGTGTCCACATTAAGCATTTTCTGTCTTAGAGTTAGGGTCAAGCTCTTTAAGGCAATCTACTTGTCCGCAAGGAGATTTTCCTACAACAATAGCCTAGGAGGGGGTGAACCATGGTAATATTTGTGTAATGTGATGAATGCATGAATGTCTTTAATTTTTTTTCAGTAGTTAATTTTTGTGCTTGATGAATGAGTTAATATATTTTTATGGAATACAATTGTGCTACTTGGGAAATAAAATTTGGTAGATAAGTGTGTGACCATGAATAACAGTGTATTGCAATCACAATTTGTAGTGCATGGATCTGAATAATAAACCTATATCTCATACTCAATCCTAGGTTGTAAACACCTGAGTCTTGCAGCCACCCATTTAAATCTATCTCAGGTGAGACTACGCAGTGCATCCTGTGAACTGTGTTGCCTTCTGGTTTACCAAGAAGGCCAATAGTTTTAGAGGCTTTGTTAGAAACCCAAAAGACATGAACCCTGGGTCAATAACTCATATGGTCAAGAAAGAAGAGTAAGTAACAGATAACGAACAGAGACAAAAGAAGTTCCAAAATCAAGCAAAGTCTCTGGAAGCAGCCCTACAATTGGAAGAAAACCAATATCAACAGACAGATCCAACAATAGAGGCGCTGAAGGATGATATGAAGAATATGACATTTCAACTGAACTAGAATAAGGGAAAAGAGAAAATGGAATATGTTTGGTGTATGTTATGCAAGACAGAAGGACATCATAAGAATGAATGTCCAACTTTTGTGCAGTACTTGGAAACAGAGGTTCCAAACCCATTGCCAATAGGAGGACCATGGTGTGAGATTTGTAAGATGCATGGGAATGATCCATATTATTATCCAATGATGAAGAAGTATAAAACAATACCAAAAATTTCATATTGCAATTATTACAAATCAGTGGGTCACGAGGATAAGGACTGTAGAAAACTAGAACTGATGAGAGAAAGGAATTCAGACACTTACATGGTGCAAGAAGAGATGATGATAGGGAAATTTTCACCTCATTTCAACTGGGTTCCACCACCATTCAACCTAGCGCAGCCACAGTACAAAAATGTGCAACCACAGTATAACCCTGTGTAGTATAACCACGTACCCTAATACAATGCACCGCGAGGAGATAAAGGTGGAGGATGAGGTAGAGGATGATTTGGATGAGGCATAGGGATAGTAGTGTGCCACAACTTCCAACAACCAGGACATTATGCAAGGGATTTTCCACTTCCACTTGCGACATGTATGTATTTTCGCTCAACAGACCATAACACAAAAGAGTTCCCAACACTATTGGGAAAGAATCAAGAAAAAAGGAACCAGAACAACCAGAATGTCCAGTGGATTTCTACAGAAGCCAAGGATGATGGGAAAAACATCTATATAGTTACTTGAGGAGGATCCACGATAGGATTTGATGCATCAAAACAAGATCCATCTCAACACCAATGGGTAAAGAAGAATACTGAGCTACAAAAGCAGTTTGACGTGCAGAAAGAAAAGGAAACATTTAAGGAGTCCAAACAAGATCTTCTCAAGGATAAAATTGTGTCTACATCAATTAGACAAAAAACTAAGGACCCACCAATGTACGAAATTCCATCTTCAATGGATCACACCAGTAAGGGACAATATTTAGAACAAGTAAGTACCATCAAGAATTTTCTTCAATCATGTGTTAAGTTATTGAATGATCCATCATCTGTTAAGGACTTACATAATCTGCTAGAAAGATATAACAGAGAGTTACAAGGGAAGTTAGAGAAGAAAATAGTCAATCATCTCCATACAATAAGAAGGACAAGTAGAGAATTCAGGCTAAATGCCAACATTGGGGACTTCAACATGGTATATATCATACTGGATTTAATCTCGGAAGTAAACGTATTTCCTAAGAATACATGGAATTGTATGGGAGAAACCATATTAGGCTATTCAACTGTCTAGTTGAAACTAGCAAATCAACACGGGGTTTTATGAAATGGAAGGCTTAAAGGGGTGACAGTATATTTGGATGGAATGTGCATTGTGGAAGATTTTGAAGTAATAGAAATATTAGATGGCACAACACCTTACCCAACATTACTTGGATTGGATTGGTAATTTGATAACCAAGACGTGATCAACCTAAAGACAAGGAAAATGAATTTTGAATCAGGAAAATATAGATTTATTGCACCATTGGATCCTTCAGAAGGAGAAAGGTTTGTAGAGGCGACATTATTGCACCATTGGATCCTTCAGAAGGAGAAAGGTTTGTAGAGGCGACATGTTTGGGTTTGGAAGAAATAAATCAGTTTTACAGAACCATTACACGAGAAGAATATTATGTCAACCCAACTGTAGATGGGGTACTCGGCTGGAGAAGCATTACATCATTTCCTTTAGACTCAGATACATGTTTGGAGAATTAGCAGCAGAGACTACATAAAGTCTCCACAAGGAGGTGCGCAAGAATACATTACGCAGTAAGATGGGTTGGAACATAGATAAGGGAACCTCCCAATTTTCATGGGTTAAATGACTTAGAAGAATTATTGACAAAATATGAGGAGGAAGTTTTGGAAAATTAGAGGGTCTTAGCCCTGGATGTTGCGCTTAAGGAAACACCTACAAAATGTGGGTTGTGTAAAAAGAAACGATCGAGGACTGGTATCAGTGTAAACAACTATTGCACATTAGATTTTGCACAGAGAAAGGAAGCAATGCAGGAAAAAGTATGATGGGAAAGGAACACCAGTTGAACACCTAGAGAAATGAAGAACACAATGGACGATGACACCACCAGAGGAATGGCCTCAACACTTCATTCATACATTGGAATGGATCCCAGGAAACTGGAACATAGACTAGGATATTCACAGGGGCACTATAGAATGGACATTATTACAACAGAATTTTGTAGTAACCTTCTCATTTGAGCATGAGAACCCCATCATTGATTCAAATCTAAAGATAATAATGAGAGTGATATTTTTTTATGAACCGAAGGTCAAAATTATAACAGAATATCAATAGTAGAACAAACATACAATCAAAGAGTTACTCTCATGCTATCATGTTGAAGAGGAAGCACCAGATGAAGATGACACATGCAACATTCAAATCATAGGTATTGAAGGAGAGAGAGAGAGGTGGAAGGTCCATCTCTGGAGTCATAGGAATTTGCTTCACCAATCAAAGTCAAGAAAGTCAACATTGGGATAGAATAAAATCCTAAAATGGCAAGCATTGGAGACTATTGGGATGAGAAAACACTAGAAAGGATAACAGAGTTACTGTGCAAATACAGTGACATGTTTTCAACAACCTTTACAGAGATTAAATGCATGGCAAGTGATCTAGGTGAGATGAATATACCCCTAAAACCAGATGCTAGACCTATCAAGTAGAGACCTTGTAGGATGAATCCAGTGTATAAGCATAAATTGACTGAATGTTGGAAGTTGGTATCATAGAACCAGTGGAGGAATTTGAATGGATCTGTCTGATGGTAGTCCAAGAAAAGAAGCAATTTGGGATAAGGATTTGCGTAGATTTGAGGAAACTCAATAATACTTTCTTACATGATCCTTTCCCTACCCCTTTTACAGATGAGATCTTGGAGAATGTGGGAGGCCAGGAAGCATATTCATTCACAGATGGATTCTTTGGTTACCATCATATCAAAATAGCTCCAGAGGATAGGTATAAGAATATATTTTCTATAGAATGGGGATCCTATCAATATACATTCATTCCCTTTGGATTGAAGAATGCACCAATTATCTTTTCAACGATAGTCATAGTTGATTTTAAGGAATTTATAAATTAGTTTTTAGAAGTATATCTAGATGACTAGACTGTGTATAATCTTTTGAAAGATCGTGTATAATTTTTAAGACTAATGTTGGAAAGATGCAGGCAATGTCGGACATCATTAAACATCAAGAAACACATTTTTGATATACATTTTGGGATATTGTTGGGACATATAGTGTGAAAACAGGGATTATTGGTTGACCTTGCCAATATTGTTGTCATTGTGAACCTACCACCACCAAAGTCAGTGTGCCAGTTAATATCCACACTGGAACATACAGGCAGTTTATAAAGGGGTATGCGCAGATTACTGCACCAATGGAAAAAAATTTGAAAAAGGACCCCCAATTTTAGTGGAATGAGGATTGTCAACAAGGATTGGATACTCTAAAGGAAAAGATGGTGACAGCACCTATATTAGTGTTTTCAGATTGGGAAAATACATTTCATGTGCGTGTAGATGCATCAACAATAACACTTGGAGAAATTACGGTGCAGCCATGAGCATGGGACTTAGACCATCCTATATCCTTTGCAAGCAGGAAGTTTTCATAATATGAGCAGAATTACAACACAACAGAAAGAGAAGGCCTAGCCATGGTATATACACTTCAGAAATTTAGACATTATTTATTGGGCAAGCATTTTAAAATGTTCATAGATCATTCTTCCCTCAAATATCTAGTCAACAAGCCAATGTTGGGGGGGATGATTTGTAGATGGTTGTTATTATTCCAAGAATTTGATTTTGAGGTAATAGTCAAATCAGGGAAGCAGAATACAGGACCCGATCACTTTTCAAGGGTAACCAATGGAGAAGAACATACTAACTTGGACGAAAAATTTCTTGATGCACAATTATTTTTAGTACAGATAGTTGATGAAGACTTCGTTGATATCATTGAATTTTTAAGTACAGGAGTTGTGCCACAGGAGATTAGTACTATGCAGAAGAAAAATATGGTAATCAGAGTTGTAGACTACCAACTCATTACATGTCATTTATACAAGATGGGAGCAAACAATATTTTGAGAAGGTGTGTATTGGAACATGAACGACCCAAGGTTTTAGTAGAAGCTCATGAAGGTATAGCTAGAGGAAACTATGTAGGAAAAGATACCATGCAGAAGGTATTGCGTGCAGGTTTATGGTGGCCAACAATTCATAAATATGCCAAGGAATATTTCCAAAACTATGATGTTTTTCAAAGGGTTGGAAAACCCAATAGGAGGGATGAGATGACCATAAGACCACAAGTAACTCTGCAGGTATTTCAAAAATGGGAAATAGATTTTGTCGGACCTATTAATCCACTAGAAAGAAATTCAAGAGCTAGATATATCATTACTGCGACTGAATACTTAACCATATGGCAGAAGCAACAACAATCAAATATTGCAACGCAAAAATAGTAGCACACTTCTTATTTGAGAAAGTGATCAAAAGATTTGGATGTCCCGGGATTCTGATGAGTGACCAAGTAACCCATTTTATTAACAATACCATCAAGGCTATGACTAAGGAGTTTGAAGTCTATCACCAGAAGAGTACACCATATCATCCTCAGGAAAATGAGACAGTAGAAGAATTCAACAAGAATTTGGAAAATTCTTTGACTAAGATTTGCAATGTTAACAAGGATGATTGGGATTTTAAAGTACCATCATTACTATGGGCACACAAAACCACATGCAAGAAGTTGATAAGACAGACACCATTCAGATTGGTGTATGGACAAGAAGTGGTGGTTCCATTAGAATTTTTGGTACCTAGTCTGTGTGTAGTAGTAATTACCAATATGGCAGAAAATGGTGCAGTACAAGAGAGGTTAATTCAACTAATGGAAATGGAAGAATACATGATTCTGTCAGGATTTCACCAAGCAGTACAAAAAGAAAGGGACAAATCCTGGCATGACAGACACATAAAAAACAAGAGCTTTAAGGAGGGAGACCTAGTTATTCTCTATGACAACAAATTTTTGCAACACTCTGGTAAGTTCAGAATGCATTGGTTAGGACCATATGAAGTAAATACTATCACAGATGGAGCAGTTATGCATCTAAAGGACTTGGGGGGAATAGAACTGAAAGGAATGGTCAACGGTAGTCGACTGAAACTATATAGGGATAGTCGACCTACTAACTCTTAAAAGTTACAGTGCAGTAAGAAAACCATGTATATAGTGTACTATAGTATATATTAGGAAAGAAAATCGATAAAAATAAATAAAAAGAAGAAAAAGGAAGACAAAAGTAGATAAAGTAGGAAAACACAAAACATTGTGAAACGTCATGTGCTGCAGACAACGAAATCAGTGCGACAAGAAAAAAAAATTATCGCGCACAGCATAAGACTGGCAGTAAGAAAACACAATGTGTTAAATAAAAGTTACAGCAGAAACGTATGGCATACCAGAAAGTTACATCGCACCAGAAAATAGACCAACGGTTGGAAAAGAAAAAACTGGTCATCATGGTAAAAAAAGGCGCGAACCGAGAATTTATGAAACTTAATGAAGCGTGCTCAAGAATATTTAAAAAATTTATGGCCATCAAAGAAGGTCTTTGAGAAGATTTAGGGCATTTATGACACCCCATATATAACTAAAATGTGGGCCAAATGACACTCATTGTGAATTTGCATGTCCAAGGAGCTAAGGAGAACAAAGATAGGTGGTGAACAAGTGAGTTTGAAGATCTTAGAAATCAAATTTCAACTGCAGAAGGAAGGATTACAAAGAATGACACCTCCAAAGGTAGACGCACCTAGCCAAACAACTCGACAAAAACACAACAGCCACAGGTCACCGCAGGAACCCAGAGAGGAAGAACAAGTTGCTACACAACCAGAGGGAATCATCAATTTCGACGCAATTCCTTCACCACAACCTGAACCAGTGAGTGCCACACTGGTAGAGGAAGAGGGACAGGCCTTGACGACGGTCGAGATGGACATCGACGCACAGGGAAGTGTAGGGGGCCAAAACCCATCAGCAACAGGAAACCCATAGCAACCTTCAAGGGTCGAAGCATCCCACCAGACAAATGGTATTGACAGTGAAAGGACAGAATATGATGGGTTAGTGTCACAACTTGTGGTAGGGTCCATGCATCATGAGGAAGTTAAACTCAAAGACATCATGGGAAAACTAGAGTCGGGTGGGGAAGAAAGAGAACCAAAGGCTATGCCATCTAGCACACTAGCACAGAGAAAGGGGAAACAACCCATTGTGAGGTCCTCGTGCAAGCATCCCAATGCATTCCATATGGGGTGTAGGCCACACCAAGTTTGTCAGGTTTCATCAAAAGGTTAAGATATGCATACCACGATGTGTCTGACACCAGAAATTTCCTGGAGTTTAAAGAACAGGTGTCCATGGAAATCCTAGGAATAGGACCATTAGGAGATCCACTGTTGAAGTCGAAGAAGTGGGTAGAAAGCCTGGTAAATACAGGGATGCATTTTTTGTTGGAGATTCCTCACTTTGACAAGAGGAAAGATGTGAACAACTGTGTCAAGAAGTTACTAGCAGTCCTCCATGGAGGATTTTTGTAGAATGACAAACCAGTGTATTGAATTAATTTCATTCATCACAAGACTTCCATCAAATGGTGAGAAGCTCGCGCGGTATATGGAAGACAAAACCAAAGAAAAGGAACTCGTGGAAGAAATGAAGAAAACCTATGGAACCAAAAGGGGCTCATGTGGCATTATAATAAAGCGGATCAGTGACGAAGGCACCAAGATGGAAACAAAGTTGATGGCATGCAAACTCCTTCAAAAATGTCACAAGTAGGAGGTCCTTGCAAGAGTTTTCACAGCTGTAGCGCAATGCTCAAATGACACCATGCTCAGCTGGGCCCCATACTTATTGAATTTGTTTATAAACGACTACAAGGATGCGCAGTACTTGGGGACTGAGTTCCACTATTAGTGGCTCATCATGTTGATAGTGTTGATTGGATGTAAATATCCTACCTATTCATACTTATGTGATAGAGTAGGACGATGTCACACAACACATTACACATCATTGGGGAGAACTTTCAATTCAAAGTGGAGAAGTGGTAATTCCAACACTTGCTCGGTATCTCAATGATATGAAAGAGAATATATCCAATACCTACCGAATAACTCCTGAGGTGGTCGCGCAGTACCAAAGGATTTCCAACTTCAAGGCTATGCCACACAATATTTGGATCCAAGCGCGCAGGGATCCAGACAAAGAATGGATACAACTTTTATTCGATGTCAACATAGAGGAAGTATAATGGGAAATAAAGGACTAGAGGGATGACTAGAAGATCCCATTCATCACCAAATACATTCTCAAGGGGAAAGAAATTGAAGAAGGGTCATCTAATACATCTGTGGGAGGAAGTGTCACAGCCAGAAAACCAATGCAGTCGATGAAGCCTGGCCCTAAGACAACAAAATAGAAGAAGGGAAATTCCCCAAAGAAGGATGGGAAGACAGGAAAGAAGGATAGTGTCCCCATGTAGGAGGAACAACAGGGGAGACACAACAAAACCATTTTTTGGTTACTTAGGATGACCTGTTTTCTTATCTTAGATAGGTTTCCAACAAAACCCTCAAAATTATCATCCCTCCTGGTAAACTAGAAGGCAAAGTTGCGCACAAAGTGCACAACATAGTCTCACCCAAGATAGATTTATGGGGGACTACAATACTCAGGTGTTTTTAATCTAGGAATGAGTGGGGATTGTGATCAAATTCTCTCTTGTATACATCATCATTATCATTCATCTACTTCTAGGATTCATTCATCATTAACTTAGGCATGCATGTTGTTATATATAGTTTTAACCATTCATTCTTTAGCTAATTATTAACATAATAGTAAAAGCATTCATTAACAACACATAGAACACAATATTGTATTGTGGTTCACCCCCTCCTGGGGCTACGTCCACAAATATCTCACTTCTCTGCTCTTTGGTTCATCTTGTGGTTCCATTGTCGACTAGAACTACACATGATTGAGTGGACGGGACATGTGGAACAAAAGAATGGAGAATGAAATCATAGAAGGGAATGTTCAAGTTGTGGAATCCAACAAAGGCGTAGATTGAAATATGGTTCAGGACAAAGGAACTCGATTTTGTGCATAAGGATAACAAAAACCCTAAGTTGACACCGCGCAAGTATCTCAACAAATACATGTTTAGTGACTTGCATGAGGTATTTTTCTATGATTTCCCACATCTATTGTAGGAATGGTTCTTGAGGTTGAAGGACAACCACCCTAAAAATAGGATCAGAAAGCTAGAGTGGAATCCTATGGATATCGTCCAGTTACAACAAGTTAATAACAAATTTACGCGTGCAGTATAATTTTGGTTAGACAATATTACTGCAGGGTTTATCACTAAATTTTCAGTAGATACCACGAAGTCCTACACTACTACAGAGAAAGATTTTATGAAGGGACCTAGAGGTAGGTACATCATATCCGTGTATACTTCAATCAAGATTTTATTGTATGATAAAGGTGTGATGACCATGGAATCAAACAACTAAACTTCCCTATGCGCATGGGGGAAGGGGGGAAGCAGTAATGGAAGGTTGAGATATGGACAAGGAGATGGATGAGGGGAAGCAAAAGGAGGCCATGGACCCAATCATGATGGAACAGGACCAGATAAATCATATAATGGAAATAGATGGAAAGACACGCAGCGGAATACCTTACCAATATAAGATGAATAACAAGAAGAGGGTCATAGCCGACATAGAGGGCTTGGCAAGCGATGAAGAAGAGGTAGAGGATATATGGGTTATGGAGCAGATCGAGTAAATCCTACGTGAAAAATATGAAAGGAAAACAAGAGGTCCAAGGTCAGGAACAAAAGGCAGGACTCCAGTCTAGATCATCATCAATGTGGAACTTACAACCCCATGTGTGACTAATACACCTGAAAGAATACCAACATTTAGAAAACTGAATTTTAGTAGAAGAGGAGCAACAAGACATGGGTCCAATCAAGGACAATCAATTGGGGGAGAAAGTTCAATAAGTAACAGTCAATTATCTACACTGCAAGGAGTCAGTACTTCAACATAGTTCAAAATGGAAGGACAAGATCCCATGATCAGAGTACCATAGTTTCGGGGAGAGGCATTAGAGGACCCTGAAAAGAACTTATTTATCTGTGAAAAGATATGGGAAGAAAAGAAGATCACAGAAGAGGATAAAAATCTTGCGCAGTTAGCTATCACACTAAGAGACTGTGCATTGGTTCGATACATGAGCCTTGACATAAACAGTCCACGAGGAATACCGAATATTGTCGCAGAGGTGAAAAAAATACCGATGAACAAGTTTTAGAATCCAAGCTCAAAAGACCAGTACATGAATGAAATGATTGAAATCAGGTAGAAACCAAGTGAATCTATTTGGGATATTGATCAGAGGTTCAAACATCTAAAAGGTAAGTTGAAGTATTCAATTACTGACAAGCAACATAGGAAATTATTTGTGAACTCATTATTACCATACTTGAAGTATCCTTTGAGACAACAAAATTTCCAAAATCAGGAAGAGGCTTCTCAAGCAGCCCTGGAATTGGAAAAAAACCAGTATCAACGGACAGATCCAATAATAGAGGAGTTGAAGGAGGATCTAAAGAATCTAACCTTTCAACTAAACCAGAATAAGGGAAAAGGGAAAAGAGAAGTTGTTTGGTGTACATTATGCAAGACAAAAGGACATCATAATAATGAGTGTCCAAATTTTGGGAAGTACTTAGCATCAGGGGTGCCAAACCCCTTGCCAACATGAGGACCACAGTGCAAGATTTTTAATACGCATGGGAATGATCCATATCATTTTCCAATAATGCAGAAGTATAAGACAGTACCAAAAAATTTGTATTGCATTTTTTGCAAATCAATGGGTCATGATGATAAGGACTGTAGAACGTTGGAACTGATGAGAGAAATAAATTCAGACACTTACAGGGTGCAAGAAGAGATAATGAGAGGGAAATTTTCACCTCAGTTCAACCAGGTGCCACCACCATTCAACCCCACAAAACCATAGTACAACAATGCATAGCCATAATATAATCTCATGTAGTATAACTAGATACCCCAATACAATGCATCGCGAGGAGATCGAGGTGGAGGATGGGAAAGAGGAGGATTTGGACGAGGTAGAGGGCCATTATTATGCCATAACTACCAACAACCAGGACATTATGTGAGGGATTGTCCACTTCCACCTACGACATGTATGTATTGTCGCACAACAGACCATGACACAGAAGACTGTCGAACACTCTTGGGAAAGATTCATGAAAAAAGGAACCAGAATGTTCAGTGGATTTCTGTAGAGGCTAGGGATGATGGGAAAACAACAATATAATTACTCGAGGAGGAGCCAAGAAAGGAGAGGATGCAGAAAAAAAATATCCAACTCAACACCAATGGGTAAAGAAGAATATTGAGCCACAAAAGAAGTTTGACGCACGGAAATAAAAGGAAACATTTAAGGAGGCCAGAAAGGAGCTTCTCAAGGAGAAGACTGTGTTTACATCAGTTGCACAAAAAACTCAGGACCCACCAATGTATGAGATGTCATATTCAATGGATCATACTAGTAAAGAACAACCTTTAGAGAAATTAAGTACCATAAATACTTTTTTTCAATCATGTGTTAAGTTATTGAATGATCCATCATCTGTTAAGGTCTTACAGAATCTGCTAGAAAGATGTAACACAAAGGTAGAAGGGAAGTTAGAGAAGAAAATAGTCAACCATATCCATACAAGAAGAAGGAAAAGAAGAGAATTCAAGCTAAATGCCAACATTGGGGACTTCAACATGGGAGATATCATACTAGATTTAGGCTCTGAAGTAAACGTCTTACCTAAGAATACATGGCAGTGTATGAGGGAACCCACATTAGGCTATCCACATGTCCATTTAAACTAGAAAATCAACACAAAGTGTTACCAATTAGAAGGCTTAAAGGTGTGACAATAGATTTGGATGGAGTGCACATTGTGGCAGATTTAAAGGTGATAGAGATAGTAGATGGCACAACACCTTACCCAACATTACTTGGATT
>CBVK0100604954.1:0-17977 GCA_900067695.1 Picea abies | reverse complement strand
AGAGAGTTGGTGCTCTCAGCAAGTTGCATCTTGCAAAGCTGAGGTTGTAGCCTCATTATGAGTTGGTGCTCATATGTATGATACTGTAAAGAATGTAACCATTATTTATCATATAAAGAAAAATAGGTTTTTACCCTGCATGGGTTTCCTCTGCAAATATCTATCTTTGTGTTTCTCATATATGTGAATGATGCTAAAAGTGCCATTGTTTATTNNCCTGCATTATTGTGATTATCATTCAGTGTCTCTACAAAGAGTTTAAAAGAGCCATAATTGTTTAAGCACAGAAACAACTGATTCACCCCCCCCCCTCTCAGTTGTTTAACAAAGGGTACACGGATTTTGAGAACACAATAAATCATTCCGAGAGGTCCCTTAGGAAGAGTTTCAAGAATTTTATACTCATTTTTCATGATTTTTCACAAGGTATCCAACGTTGTACTACATTTCTTCATTTGAGCAGCATGCAAAAAGGTCATTGTAAAAAACAAGAATTTTAGCATTAATAAAGAAGGTCTCTATATGAAGTGGACCCAGAGACATGGCCCAAATTAAGTGAACTCCGTTATCCAACTTGTGCGTGTGATTTTTTCATTGTTGTTCCTTTCATGCTCAGTTATTTTGCAATTTATTTATGATTAAAGCGTATATGGTTAGATAAGTATTTCACATGTAATTTTTCAATTCGTCAAGCGATCATTATTATTTTGAAGATCAAGGAGATGTTTATGTGTATTTAAAGTAAACAACTTATAAGTATTTTTCAGATCAATTTGGTACTAGATCAAGGTTTGACAAGTGTTTGCAAGTGAATGCTTACAAGAGACAAACTCAAACTTGGTAAAGGAAAACTTGCAAGTTATAAGTCCGATATTGGTTTGCAAGTGAATGCTTACAAGAGACAAACTCAAACTTGGTAAAGGAAAACTTGCAAGTTATAAGTCCGATATTGGAAAAATATTTTGAAGACACAAGATTGCTTCTAAAAAAGGAGAAGAAGAAGATCAGCCCATGAAACATGAAGATATTGGGGCTACACTTCAATCATTAATGGAGAGAGTAGAGGATTTTCAATGAATAATTCAAAATCATGTAAGTGGAGAATCTTCAATAAAAGGAGAAGGAGTAGGTGAAGGTGGTGGTGGACCTTCAGAGCACCCTTCACCATCTTCATTATGGATTTTTTTGTATACTCATGAAACTCTTCTAAATTATATTGGTGGCATGCACTCATATATTATACTCATGAAACTCTTCTAAATTATATTGGTGGCATGCACTCATATATTCATCATACTATCTTAATGTTTACCCCTACTAACATTGATAAGGTGTTAGTACGAGTTACACATCTAGAGGCTAGTAAGGGTAATAATGCAAGTGAATATAAGAAGCCATACACGTTTAAAAATAAACTAAAAGGTAAATGGAAGAGAAAGAAATCATACATAGTGGAGAAAGATGAAGAAATACCTACATGTTCCCACTTTAAGAAAAATGAACATAAGAAATCACAGTGTTAAAAGTTGCATCCAGAGTTACAACCAAAGAAATTCAAGAATAAAGGGACTAAGAAGACTGTTGTATCAACTCATCAAGATCTAGGGTCAGATTTTGGAGATGAATTTAAGATCATGGACATAGGAAGTATAGGTATATCAGCTATCAATTCAAATTATTCACTCCAGTCTTCCAATTTGGAAAGTAATATCGATCAAAATAAGAGAAGTGAGATTTTTCATGTTAGACTTATAGCCAAGCATACTAAGGTAGATACTTTATTTGATAATGGATCTCAAGTTAACCTAATATCTAAAGAAATTGTTCATAAAATGGGTTTAAAGACGACACCTCATAAGAATCCATATCCATTAGGATAGGTGTGTGAAGATGAGAAGTTGCAAGTGACGAAACAATGCAAGATCAGGTTTGCAATTATATATAAGTTCTTTGACAAGGTTGAGTTAGATGTTGTGCCTCTTGGAATTTGCATAATTTTCTTGGGTAGTCAATATATATTTGAAAGGAAAGTTGTATTCTATCGAGAAGAGAATAAATATCATATTTTCAAGGAAGAGGTTGAATATATTGTTAGAGCTCATTGTATCAAAACTAATGTTTATTTAGTGAGAAAAGGGGAAATCAAAGAGACTCGTGAGTGAAAGTAAATATTGTTTTCTCATAAGAGTGAAGCAAAAAGAAGAGAATATAACATATTCTTTATTAGGTTGTATTCAATATCATAATTAAAAGATGGTAAAAATCACATCTAACTATGATGAGTTATTTCAGGAACCTATGGGGTTGCCTCCTAAAAAGGAGTTTGAACATAAAATATATTTACAACATGATGCTCCTCTTTTGAACATTGGAATGTAAAGATCATCAGTAATTGAGAATGCAATGGTATGTTATTTTGCATAGGCCTAAACTGTTGCTGATGCGGTCGACATTGTTGTTGGTGTTATGGTCCTCTATAAGGAGTCTGATGCTAAGGCACTAGTCGCCAAAGTGTATTGAAAGTGGATCCTCTCTGGATTCCACGATATCTTGGTGAATGTCTAGCTGGTGTCTCATGATCCTACACACCAGATGATGCATGTCCCGCCAGTCTCATTGAATTCCTACTCTGACCTCCACTGGTAAGCTCCTCCTATGCTATGAGGGCTTTCTGGACAACATCATGAAAGGTTTGAGGCATCATATTCCTCATCTTTACACAAATGCTGACATTAAGGTTGAAAATGAACTTATTGACCTTACGTTTCTCGGTATTCAGGTGAGGAGCATACCGAAGAAGCTCCATGAAACGAGCCTCATACTCAGGCACCATACGACCACCCTGTCGCAAGGTGTTGAACTCATTGAGATGATGCTCAATAAATTCCTCAGATAGATACCACTCCCAGAACCATTCCTAGAACAGTTCCCATGACACTTCTTTGATTGCCATGTTCAATTGTGGAAATATCGTCTTCCACCATAGAAGAGTTCTCCCCTTCAGCTGAAAGACCGCCATGCAGACCTTAATGTTGGAGGTATAGTTGCGAAGTGAAAATCACATCTTCATATTATCCAACCATGCCTCAATGGCTATGTTGTCTGGGGCACTGAAGAACTCAGGAAACTTGACCTTCTTGAGTTCGCGGTGAATGCTACCAGTACCAACCGGGGTGTGCAGTGGACCCTCAGGAGGTGTCAGCGTCTTGGACTCATCTCTATCAAAATGGTTGATCAGTGCCTTAGACATCCTCTAAAAGGACCTAATCATCCCAACCACATCACTCACAACTATGATGAAGGAGCATCTCTCCACCTCAGCAAATTCGCCAGCACACAATCATTCAATGAAGAAAGGGAGAGGTGTTGACCCTCCCATACTTTAAAATTTGAGATAATCTTATACAAATTTTTGTGTTGTAAGGCTGTAAATGGTAGGCCATGCCTTTTTACAAGTAGTGGATAGGGTTTCCTTAAACGGTTACCTGTAGCAGGTCCAGATCATAGTCAGGTCTGGACATTCATTTATAGAATGTAGTCGTAGGAGTAGGGTGCCACAGTTGAGATAGAAATGGCACTAAGGCAGTGGAAGAGGATAAGATCGTAGGAGCCTCTTTTGTAATTAGAGAAGTTCTGAGGAAATTTCTCAGAGAAGGAGGAAGAGAGGGAGAACTTGAGAGAACTGGGACTCTGTTACAATCCAGTGTTTGTAAATCCTCTGTATAGACACACAGAGATAATAGAAAAGCATTTTTTCCTGCATATCGTGTGTTTATGTATGTTTATATATTTATGCATTTCCATGTTTTCAATGTGTAATTGGTGAAGTATTGCATAAGTTTCAATCGCTTCTCGTCTTTGAGTTTCTGAGTGTAAGGAGTGCACACAGTCTGCAAGGAGTGCGTTGTTAGAAGTGAGGTAACCTTAGGAAAGATCAAGAGGGATAAAATTGAACCTTCATCAACAGAAGTGCAAGGAGTGAACGAGAAGAACTCTTTATCAAGTTTAGAGGGAGAAACAAATTTGTTGAACACTCTGTGAGGAAAATCTCTGGAAGGTGTGCATTGAGCTAGGAGAACACCAGGAGAACACCAAGAGAGTGAGAAGAATTTCTTTTGAATAAATCCTTCAGATATGAGTTTGAGGAAATCCCAGAAACGCAAGGGGTGGGTAGGAGATCAAAGTATTTGAGGATATCAAGATCATAAGAGATAAATCTTTTCAGAAGTGCAAGCGAGACCAAGAGTTGATTCCGTAGGAAGAAGTTCGAAGAGCGAGGCCTTCAAACGACTAGAAACCTTCTAAGTCAGAAGCTCAAGCTTAGGAGAGTTGGGGCCAAGGCATTTGGATGGGATTCATAAAGGACCTGAACGCATGACAAAGAATCTTCGAGGGGGAAGTGCAGATAGCTGCAAGCCATTGGATTAAGAGAATATACGAGGAGGATAATGGTGAGAGCCATTTATCTCTCAAATATAAGGAGAAATAGGAGTTGTTGATACAGGAGAGATCTAAACCATTGGATCATTTCACGGGATCAGATATCGGGAGCTGGGAGGACAATAGTCCTTGGTTTCTAAAGTCACAAAACGTGAATCGTGATATCACTTGGAACTATCGGATCGAGACAAGTTGTCGGCCATTGATCTGAAATGGTGGGGTTTGGGGGATTGGGAAGGAGGAGGAGAATCACATCAGAAACTCCTGATACACGAAGTTGCGATACGATCGCAATCATTGACTGTGGGAGGATCTGGACCGTTTGATCAGAGTCCAGACATGCGAGAACGTGCACAAGAGGAGGTCAAATCTGGGTTGTCATATCTGAGCGTAGATGACCAACATTCGTTAGATCCAAAGGGAGACGCACGAGGATAAACCTTGTGTATGTAGGAGAGTGGAATCGTCGAAGTCTTGAATTTTCAAAGAAATTGGAACCTCCAATCATCAAAGGTGATAGGTGACACGCGATCATGTGTTTCGGGTGAAGACACTCCGAGAGGAATGAGTGCATAGAAAGTGAAACATTTGAATCCTGAAGAGTCGAAGAGTCCAGATCCATCGATCTGGAAGATGACAAATGTCACCATATCGTGGACTTCGTAGGGTTGCACTACGGGGTTTTTGTGGAAAAGAAGTTTTGGAAAGCTTTGAAGCGCCGAAGGTTGAAATTATTAAGGGTCATTGATCCCGAAGGAATAACGTGGGTCATTAGTCTATGAAGGGACACATGGTGAGAGATTAGTGTTTCGCTGACTCTTGACTCAAAGAATTCAAAGGTAGAGTTATAAGAAGTCGTGAAGTTCGAGTTTGCGATATGATCGTAGTCCTTGATCGAAGGAGAAATATGGACTGTTGGTTGTCCAGGGAGATATCATGGGTTCAGATATCAGGAGAAGGGAGGTCAACAGTCTTCCAACTTCATGGGACGCAAAGTCCCGATACGCGAAAAAGGAGAGCTATACTGTTGGATCACAGGGATTGTTGACCGTTGATCCGACAAGTGGAACTCGCATGTTTGGGTTCCAAAAGGAGGAGCAAGTGGATTTCACGAGCCACAAAATTGTGAAGCACTCAGAAGGTTTGGCCCCAGGTCATAGCCAAGGGTGACATTAGTGAAGGAGAATAGAGGGGCTAGCACGCACTAGGATCCTATCGAGATTTCATAGGTCGTAAGAGTCAGAACGACTCACATGTAGAAACCCGATGCGTGAAGTCATGAAATGCCTTTGGGTTAGGCGAGTGGTCATATTCATGGATGTGAGAAGAAAGGGACTTAGCCAGAGAGGAGCTAGCTCCCAGTTGGCATGGAAGTTGAACAACGCTCAGGAGGGAACCCACGAGTCTCATACGATCTACGCATTTGGAGAAAGGACCTGTGTAGGTGGGTTCGGGGTCTGGCAGAGACCCAAAGAGTCGATTTGACTCAGTATATTGATTGATCCTAGACCGGGAGGTCAAAAATCCCTTAGGAGAGAAGTGGGGTCTGCATCAAGTGGTATCAGAGATAGATTTTGTTTGCTGATAGTAGACAAAGGAGAAAGAGGAGAAAGTTGTTATATTCATCTTAAGGTAGTAGGCAAGAGATAATATGATGACATCAAGTGTATCAAAAACTAAATTTCACTTGTGGAAAACAGGTGAAGGATGAGAGAAAGTATTGATTCTCTGTGAAGATTGTTGCAAGGTGTGCAACAAATGGTAGATAGCTAGGAGGGAAGAAGATAGAAAAGATGGATATTGAAGGCCATGAGCGTGGTTGAGGAGAAGACCGCCAGCAGAAAAGAAAGGAAGAAATTGATAAAGAGCTCACTAAGATAAGAGAACAAATGGAGAATCTAGCATTAAAGATGTAGCAGGAGGCAAAGGTACACTGGAGGTATGAATGGCCTCTGAAGAGCAAAGTAAAATGGCCTTCTCAAAATTTGTTGGCTAGAAGGTAGGAACAAGAGTTAAGAAGGTGGTTGAGGCATGTTGAAAATCTCAGTGACATAGAGGAAGAGCTGGTTTACATCTGTGAGACAGAAGTCAGAGAAACCATCAGTGATGATGAGGAGGCGAGATCAGAGGAAGGTCTCATAAACTTCTAGGAGAGCAGAAATGGGTTTTCATATTGCGAGGTGGGAAATGAAATGAGATCATTTGAGGATCTCATAGAATGTCAGGAGGCCAACAATGAAAATTCATATTGAGAGGTGGGCAATGAAATGAGATTGATAGAGGATCTCATAAAATGTCAGGTGGGTAGAGATGGACTTTCAAGTTGCCAGATGGGCAATGGAAAGAGATTAGGTGGATCAGAAATAAATTTTGATCATTGGAGGAATTGAAGTATTCCTACCAAGCAACCCAGTTGAGGATAGAGCATGTGTTGTGGATGCAACAATAGAAGAAAGACAACCAACGATGACTGTCATGATGAAGGAGCAGATATCAGAAGTTTCCCAAGGAAAATAAGAGGAGCACATAGTTGAGATTCTCACTCAATGGGAGATAGAATTGAGTATGTTGGAGAATTGGTTGGACAATCTAAAACCAACAGATGGTTTCCAAGAGACAGTCATGCAAATTTCAGGAGAAGAGAATTCAACAGAATTACTCAAAATTTTCATCCAGGAAGCTTAAGTGGAAATGACTGCAGCACTCAAGCCTATAGCAGAAGAGGAAGAAGACATCATAGACCTTGATGAGTTGCATGAGGAGTTAGAATCCCTGGAGAGAGGCTTGCATATCCAATAGGATAAGTTGGAGACAAATGGAGGAGCATACCAGCCTGGGGAGGGACAATTGGAGGGAGCTGGAGATATACTAGGAGGAGAAATGGCAGGAGAAAACCTATCAGAAGGAGACATTGAGAAGCAGCTTGATGATGAGACTGCAGGATTGGAATCTACAGCAGAGTGGCAACTCAATTCCACAAAAGGAGATAAAGATATCATGGGGGATCAAGTAGATCTACCCACTGACAAGGAAGAAGTGCAGCCGAGAAGACTGCATACAAAGAGCCAGCAACTAGAGCAGTTGGATGAGGTGATAGAGGAGGTCAGAAGGTTGACGTCGAGATCATCACAAGAAGTAGTTAGAAAAGGGAAGTTGGGAAGAGGAAAACCTAGAGTAGAAGAAGGAAAGAAGAAGCAACAACATAGTTGGAGAGGAGCAAGAGGACAACTCCAGAAGATAGTTTGGGATCCAGGAGGATTGCAACATGGGAGAAGAGGAGCTCATGAATTTCCCAGCTGTGGAGTATGATGCAGGAGCATCTCTCCACCTTAGCAAATTCTCCAACACACAATCATTCAATGAAGAAAGGGAGAGGCGTCGACCCTCCCATATTTTTAAAATTTGAAATAATCCTCTACGTATTTTTGTGTTGTAAGGCTGTAAATGGAAAGCCATGCCTTTGTAAAGGTAGTGGATAGGGTTGGATTAAATTGTTACCTTTAGATGGTCCATATCGTAGTCATCTCTAGACATTCATTTATAGAATGTAGTCGTAGGAGTAGGGTGTTGCATATCAAATAGTGATGGCACTAAGGTGGTGGAAGAGGATAAGCTCGTAGGAGCCTCTTTTGTAATTAGAGAAGTTCTAAGGAAAGTTCTTAGAGAAGGAGAAAGAGAGAGATAACTTGAGAGAACTGGGACTATGTTACAATCTAGTTTTTATAAATCATCTGTATAAACACACAGAGATAATAGAAAAGAAATTGGTCCTTCATATCGTGTGCTTATGTACGTTTATCTATTTATGCATTTTCATGTTTTAAATGTGTAACTGGTGAAGTATTGCATAAGTTTCAATCGCTTCTCTTCTTTGAGTTTCCAAGTGCAAGGAGTGCACACAGTTCGCAAGGAGTGTGTTGATAGAGGTGAGGTAACCTCAGGAAATCTCAAGAGGGATAGCATTGAACCTTCATCAACAAAAGTGAAAGGAGTGCACGAGAAGAACTCTTTATCGATTTTAGAGGGAGAAACAAAGTTTTTGAACACTCCGTGAGGAAAATCTCCGCAAGGTGTGAATTGATCCAGGATAATGCCAAGAGAGGGAGAATAATTTACTTTGAAGAAATACTTCAGATCCAAGTTTGATAAAATCCTGGAAATGCAAGGGGTGCATGGGAGATCGAATTCTTCAAGGAGATCAATCTCAAAAGAGATAATTCTTTTCAAAAGTGCAAGGGAAACCAAGAGTTGAGTCCGCAAGAAGAAGTTCGAAGACTGAGGTTTTTGAATGACTGGAAACCTTATAAGTCAGAAGATCAAGTTCATGAGAGTTGGGTCCCAGGAATCTATCTAGGATTCATAAAGGACCTGAACAAACGACATAGATTCTTCGAGGGGGAAGTGTAGATAGTCGCAAGCCATTGGATCAAGAGAAGTTGCGAGGAGGATAATGATGAAATCCATTTAGCTCTAAAATCTTAGGAGAAATAGGAGTCATCGAGCTAGGAGAGATCTGAACCATTGGTTCATTTCATGGGATCAGATATTGGGAGCTAGGAGCATAGCAGTCCTAGGTTTCCAAAGTCATGAATCATGATATCTCTCGGAACCATCGAATCGAGATAGGCTGTGGGCCAGTGAAGCCGTGATCTGATCGCAACCGTTGATTGTGGGCGGATATGGACCGTATGATTAGAGTCCAGACATGCGAGAATGTGCATAGGAGGAGGTCACATATGGGTTTTCATATCTGAGCGCAGAGGACCAACATTCGTTGGATCCGGAGGGAGATGGATGAGGCTAACCCTTGTGTATGTAGGAGAGTGGACCCGTCAAATTCCTGAAGTTATGAAGCAATCAAAACTGCCCATCATCAAAGGTGATAGGTGGCATGAGATCATGTGTTTTAGGTGAAGACACTCCAAGAGGAACGAGCGCACATAAAGTGAAACATCCAAATCCTGAAGAGTCGAAGAGCTGAGAACCATCAATCTAAAAGAGGATAGATGTCACTAGATCATGGACTTCAGAGGGTTTCACTACAGGGTTTTTGTGGAAAAGAAGTTTCTTAAATCTCTGAATCACCCAAGGCTGAAATGATTAAGGGTCATTGATGCCGAAGGAAGAATGTGGGTCGCTTATTTGCAAAGGGACATGTGGAGAGAGATCAATGTTTTGCTGACTCATGACTCAAAGAATTCAAAGGTAGAGTTATAAGAACTCGTGAAGTTTGAGTTCGCGATTTGATCACAGTCATTGATCGAAGGAGAAATATGGATCATTAGTTGTCTAGGGAGATATTGGGAGAAGGGAGGTGAGCAGTCTTCCAACTTCATGGGACGCAAAATCCCGATACGCGAAAAGATATCTGGACCGTTGGATCGTGGGGACTGTGGATCGTTAATCCGACAAGTGGAACTCACAAGTTTGGGTTCTGGAAGGAGGAGCTAGTGGATTTCGTGAGCCATGAAATCACTAAGCACTCAGAAGGTTTGGCCCCAGGTCGCAGTCGATGGTCACTTAAGTGAAGGAGAATAGAGGGGCTAGCACGCGGTAGACTCCTGTTGGGATTTCGGAGGTCAGGAGAGTCGGAACAACTCACATGCAGAAAACCGATGCACAAATTCATGAAACACCTTTGGGTTAGGCGATTGGTCATAGTTGTGGCGACGAGAAGAAAGGGGCTTAGCCAGAGAGGAGCTAGCGCCCAGTTGGCGTGGACATTGAACAACACTCAGGAGGGAACCCATGAGTCTTATATGATCTATGCATTTGGAGAAAGGACCTTTGTAAGCGGGTTTCGGGTCTAGCAGAGACCCAAAGAGTCTATCTGACTCACTATCTTGATCGATCCTAGACCGGGGGGTCGCACAACCCTTAGGAGAGAAGGGGGGTCTGCATCAAACTATCTCTTCTCGCCCGACAACCTTTTTGTATCCTTGGGGGTTTGACACCTCGAGATTGGATGCCACTGGGGGTGTCACGCCACCTCCCCTATCACCCCATCGTCTTCCTCCGCGATGTCCTTTAACCATGACTATCTGCACAAATACAAATCAATTTTAATTAGTGACATTATAATAAAGTATCCAATCAATGGAAGTTGTAGTGATCCCAGTTTTGGGTCTAACTGAATATGATACCATATGTAATGACCCCCATCATTACGACAACATGTGACGCATAACAAGATAATTTTTTTTTTTTTTTTTCTTCATACACAGTTCTATATTTATTTTCATATTATTATCTAACTCTAAATCTGAACACAATTTGTTTTTTACCAAGAACACAATTTTTCTCTTTAAATTTTTTTAAGATTTTAGATAAGATTTTACAAATTGTTTATATCATGTATGCTTAATGTGGAGAGTAACTTTATTTTGTTTAACTGTGGTTGGGTATGTTATTATTTCTTATTCTTTATTTAATATAATTTTGTAACGACCCTTCTCCGTTCAACGACAACCTCTTATAACAAGTGCAATTTTTTTGTGTGTGCACGTGTGTACAAGGATAATAAATACATTCGACTCTGCATCACCATATGACGACATACAATATGCACACCACGACGAACACAACATGACAACCTAAGACGCACATCGAGTATCTGCAATCAATGAATGACAATCAATCGACAAATAAATATGATTGACTACCCACCTGTCCTACCCTGCAAAGGTTAGGACCTCCAAGACACATAAACAACGCTCAAGCCCAGGTTCCCATCAATTTTGACCATTTAAGGTTTCAATACTAGTGATTGTTCTAAGTAACAAGGAGGTGTCTACATCCCTCCTAACACAAGGAATAAAAATCCTAAAATCTAAGGACAATCATCATGTCAACCCAACGCAACCAAAATCAATGACACAAGTAACATGAACCTTCAATGCGAGCGAGAATTAGCAATCATTGATTCAAAATTTTGCATGGTGAACAAATAAACAACAATGATGAATTGTTAGTGGCCCTTCACTGTGCACAACTAGATAAATCTAAATAATTATACATTACTTCAATCAACCTTAATTTAAAAACGCGCAAGGGAGCTGACATACACAATATATCTAGCAATAACAAACTTGAGGTGCAATTCTATTTAGATTCCAGGCGCTCTATTTAATTAATCATTCATTAAAATAAAATCCCAGGCATGAGAAGTGATGTACCTTCTGGGGTCTTTCATGTAATCACGTATACATCATGTCAGTCTAAACAAGAACTAGAATTATTCAACTTGGCAGTTTAAATAAAGAATTGACTAAAGAAAAACTACAACTTGTAATACATCCTTCTAACTTGTGAAATCATAGAGTTTATTCTCCATTAAAACTTTTCATCATACACCATTAACTTCCTACATCATGATAATCCTTGCATTGATGANNNAATACAACCTTGTACATAAATTTATCATCAAGAGTTCATGTTATACCCTGTTATACAACATGGAATTATAAGGAGTGTGCAATCGTAAAACACAAGTTATTTAAAACTCATGGAATTATAAGGAGTGTGCAATCGTAAAACACAAGTTATTTAAAACTTAATGTTAGATCGTGGTTTATTATAATACTGAACAATTAGTTTTGAAATAACTAGAGTCGGATGGAAGTGCACTTCTAAAGACTAGACTTGACATAATAATTAAAATAATAGTTATTATGAATCTAATTCTTATGAATAATAATATTAATTAAATTGTTATGAATCTAACTGTTAATGACAATAATTAAACTATTATGAGTAAAAATAAAAACCCCGCCACCAACAAGATAATAATAATTTTCCGACCATGTTTAAAGTCTTGTAGATTAAAATAAAAGAAATATGTTTTTATTTTTGGTTTTTATTTAAAATTTATTGGGTATAGATGTTGTGTCAATGTGAGAGCTCTCGTGATCATGTCAGAGCATTTAAAATTCGTGTGAGTAGTTTCATGGAAAATCTATATATCTATATAGTGGGAATGTTTAAACTTTGCGTTGTGTGTTGTGGTGACAAGTGGAAGACATATCACGCAGTGGCAGAAGACATATCACGCAGTGGCATTGCAAGGTTCAAGAGTATTGAACGGTTTTTTACAAAGTTGAAAGCATTAAAGAGATTTTTGTGAATCCCATCAAAGATGTAGTCTACTCCAAATTAAAAATAAACTTCATATCTATGAACTGATCAATAATCAAATGTAAAACAATTTCAAGGTTCATATCCTTAAAAATAAATAATCAAATGTAATTCAATTTCAATATTTCATAATAAAAATAAATTATCAATTGAATTCAATTATTTATAACTCACATAAACTAAAATTGTGGAATATTATCTACCACCATTTCGTTGTCCAATGCTATGGTAATAAATTGTTATCATAAAAAAAATCTCTTCCATAATAAATCGTTGCCACTCTAAGGGTAAATGAAAGCACTTTTCAGAAAAGTTAACTACGATGATAACGCCAGAAAATCTGCCCCAGGTCATTCATGATTTACAATATAAAAATATTTATGCCATAATAGGTAGAATGTGGGATTCATTAACTTGGGTATCATAATAACCAAACCGTCATTTCACTCACATAAAGGGAGGAGACAATGAGACAAATACGTTGCACCATGCGTCTGCAATGTATTACAGGTGGGGGAAGCTAGAGAGGCAATGACCCAATCGTTGGGGTGACTGCAAGGGTGTAAGGGAAAGAGGGCAAGCCCCCAACACTTCACAGGTGGAAAGGTTTGGGGTCTACGTGTGTTCTGGCCAAGAAGAATTAAGGTAATAACTCCAGGAAGAAAAAAAATGCGATCCAAAGAAGAATCACACTAAAATAGATAACTCAAGAAAGGGTTGGTCCAGGATCATTCTGACCAAGAGAAAATGGAAACAACCTCCAGGAATGAAAAACGAAACGTAGTCCAAAACATAATCGCATTAAAAGATTAAAAACACGGGAAATGAATGAAACATTAACCAAAACACAGTCCAAAAGATTGAGTCCCCCTCCAGCTATCCACTGCTAAGGTTCTGGCCCAAAATTAAAGAAATCATTCCAAAATGAAAACAATACACAGTTCCGAAAATGATTCACCATACAAGATTATAAAAACATAGCGCTTCCAAGTATGAAAACTAATCACGGCCCAAACTTTAATCTCAATTCAAGGACTGATGGAAAAACATAGGCATAGTTTATGATAATGCAATTCAATAGTTTATAAACGTAGGAAATAATCTGGCAGGCTCAACTATCGTTGTGCCACAAGAATATAAGAAATACATAAGACAACTAGAATTAATGATGGTTGTTGCACTACCAGAAATTGGGCTACAAATAATTAAACAAGGAGCTCTATGTGTGCAATAGGGACCATAAACGCAGAAGGATGAAGTATACCTTGGGCGAATCATAAAGCCATACAAAACAACGAAACATAGAGAGAGAAAAAAAACATTCATACCATATAGATGTAAATCATCATCCAATCAACTAAATAAAAATTGGGAAATTTAGATGTGTGTACCTTGAGCGAAGTCGAAGGTTCCCCTATTGTTGTCACGTGCTCCATCCCACTCTATATTGCCAACCGTTGAGACCTCACTGGTACCTCCCAGCCAATGCTAGGGGTACTCTTCTTCCCTCTGATCCCCCAGAGATGCAAAGGGGCCACACACACAGTACCAGAGAATGCTAGCTTCTCATCTCGCCTCGCAAGGTTGAGCTACCATGCGTTGTCCGAGCTGGGTATCCCCAACTCCCACAAGAAAAGTTTAGTCAAGATAAATTCCGACAGTGTAACCTTACGCATACCAGACATGATGATACTCCACCTCCGACATCCTTTTTATAGAGTTTTCTTAGTGATTAGTTTCCCAAACCCACATTAGATTCTTTTTATTAAATTTAAATAGGATAAACCTCCCTCGTACACATGTCACTCGATCCCTTAGTTGCACCAGAAAATTAATTAATTAATTAATTAAATTTTCCTATTTCCCTCACCCACCTAAAAGCATTCCTAAAAATGCTCCTCGGTGTCCCTTTATTCCCTTACAATTCTTAAATGACTTACGTCTTTCTTAAAACCTAGTTGAGTTCACAATTAGAAAGTTTCAAAAACTAGATTCCCTACTATATTAGACATTCCCCCTTTTATTTAAGTTTCCCCTTTTCTTTAAGTTCTCCTTTTTATCTAAGTTCAGAATTAGCAAGCTTATATATAAATACTATTTTCCCTTTTAATAAATTAATTATTCATTAAAATTTCACTTTGATTATTAATGTTTGAATTTTCTCTACCCCTTTCTTGTTACATGTCCATTTAGTTTCTTTTTTTGTTCACATGTTCTACTAAGACCTAGGTTTTAAATTCATTAGGCTTGGCGACAGTTTTTAAGGGAAAAAATTAGTTATTAAACTTTATTCACACCATCATTTATTTTAAGGTTAACCAAGTCCTAAGGAGGCATAGTTTTCTAGGCATTAGGTTTATTAACTTACCAGAGTTAAAATCGTGATGTGCCCTTCAAGACGCACTACGTGCTCCAAGGGTTCCACTCATCTGGATTCTTATTTTATTTGAGCGACGTGCCCTTCAAGATGCACTACGTGCTCCAAGGGTGTCAGTCACCTTTTGACTGTATTTGGTAGTCGTCAAACCCCTAGAGTCAATACTCTATCAAGTGACCTTGTGGGAAACTAAGGGCTTGTAAGGAATAAGGTACCTTCTTTATTGCGTTCCCCTTAGATTCTTCATGACCGGCTGTCAGTCTGCCCTCGCGACATCATGGATCTCTTGAACTACGTTACTGTTAACCTACAATTCGAGCCACATCGAGAGTGATAGTAGGTTGTGCCAGGGTTGCTGCCACACCTCTCCCTTAATGTCTCTGGTTGTTGTGCGTGACCCCTTTACTCCTAATGTGATTTTGGTTAGCAAGCTATCGTCAACCTCCATCCACCAACGAAACGTGTCAGGAATAACAATCAACATCATAATATCTAGGAATATGTCACATGGGTAATATCACAAACATTCAAACCATAAAAGTCCACTTCCTGACTCGATCCATAGTCCAAGGAGATCCATTGATGGCATCGACATCATCTAACATCTAAAGTCATGCACACTCAGGAGAAACCAGTCAATAACACCTGTCAATAAAATATAACAAAATAGCATATCATCAGATCCACAACATCTCATAATAATAATCAAAACAAACAATTGTATAATAAATGGGATCACTTTCACCCAAGTGTTCTCTAAGAATAATTCCAATCAGATGTCTGCAAGAGCAAGATGTTACACATTTACAATGTATAAAAAATAAAAGATTAAAAAATATTTTATATTGTGTTATATATATATATATATATTTGTGTGTGTGTGTGTCGGGTTAAGATACACCAACTCGTTCAAGATGCCAATATTTTTTAAATTTTCACGATAGCATTTTTGAAAAAAATTTGATTCTTGTCTTGTGTATTTATATTCGAATATGATACCCATGTGGTGTGTTGTGTTGAGTTATAGATTTGTCAAACTAGGTAAGATATTTATATTATTTATATTTTTATGTATAAAGTAATGAGGTGGAGGTGTATATAAAAAGAAGAAACCAATATTTATTAGAAATATATTAAATATGGAAATATACATTTATCAACATATTTATTTATTTTTGAATTTATATTTTGCTTTTAAATGATATTTATGTATGTTTTTTTAACTAATTTTTCATAACAATGAAAATGCAACATAATTTATTTCGAAAGTGTAAATGATATTTTAATGTAAGATCCATGAGAAGGAAGAAGAAAGATTTTAACACAACAGAGTTAATTATATTTTTTTAAAAGAAATAAAGATAAATATATAATAATTTATTTGAATAAGTCAACGATATTTATAAATTGAAGTTTGAATTGAAAGAGTAAGTTAATGATGTTCATAAATTGGATTTTGAGTTGAGGGAGGATTGGAGTTTGATTCAAACGACCTTCCATTTGAATAACTTGAATATTTATCAAGATATAAACTTAATTTAAATATTAAATTAAATGAAACAAATATTGTAAAACACAAACTGGATAGAATGATCATAGTTAGTCTCTTAAGAGAAAGGGAGGACAACTATGCTCATTCAAAATAAGAATTAAATCACACTCCATTACTTGCTCCAAGGACCTCATTCACCTTGATTATATATGAGAGAGTGAGAGGAGAATAGTTCTCGTGATGCATGTGGGATAGATTGGTCAAGTTTACAAAATCTCATAGGTATGTAAAACACTAGGACTTCCCAAGAAGCCACCCATCCAAATACTACTCTAGCCCAAGCACACTTAACTACAAATTTTTAATGGGATCTAGTACATTAGCATTGTTTTCACGTACATATGATGGTTGAAATTGATAAATGGAGATGACATTACATTACATTCCCCATCAAAAGGGTGAATATCATGTTTTTTCAAAACCATAGGCTAGAAAAACATTGGTTCAGTGGAACAAGGGGATGGCCATTGAGATACACTTGGATTAGTCCTCCCCCATTAGAGAAGGAATGGTCCACATTGCATTAAGTTCCCTCAAGAGACGGGGACATTTTTGTTGAATCTGAACCTTTTTGAGCTACTTTCCTTGTTGAATTAGTTGTCTTGTTTGTACTTAGCATTAGCCTGTTGAAGGATGTCATGAACTTGTTTTTGGAGGTTCTAGATCCGTTCAACAAATTTAGTTGCATGTTGAGGAGTGAGAATTGGCTAACTTTGTTCCAGCATCCATGATAATATGGAGGATACAATCATTATCCATAATGATTGGGTGTAAAGCATCTGTACATGGATTTTTATGTTCACCCCAAATCCTAGGGATCAACCCTAGATAGGTGGTGGAAACTACCAAGATGGAGTATGGTAAGGACATAGGGTATATTCCTCGGTCTGAGTGTAGGAGGAATCTATTGGTGAAGATGAAAGAGGAAGAGATATATCAATGGGAGCTAATGGTTGGAACCCCAAGAACAACTGAAAAGGGTTGAGGCCTTTATATATATGAAGCGATCTATTATAGCTATGTTCAACATATGGAAGACTCTCAATATATGGAAAGGAGAGTCCATAGATTGGACAATTCAATAAGGGATCATTGGGCACTAAGTCAATGGAATGATTAACTTGGCAATCTAGAGGCACCCCCATAGGTGCAAAAATATCTTTGTCCTCCTTTAAAATATTGTCAACCTACTATTGTTGTATAGAAAGGTTTTGGACTGAGGATTTGGTGGTCACAATAACGTTTTATTCACCTTCTGACTAGATTGTGAAGAGGGTAAACATTTGGTCTGAGAGAATAATTTGTGGCATTGTTTTGTTGATATCAATGAAATGGCAATGGTCATAACTACCTATGGTATATTGTACATATGAACCTTCAAAGTAACAATGATAGTATGAGATCGAGACTCATAAAAAAAGTGACATTTCCACATATATGGTTTTCCTAAAAGAACATCACAGACTTCAAGTGGG
>CBVK0100604953.1:0-13710 GCA_900067695.1 Picea abies | reverse complement strand
AGCTAATTTTTAGGATTATTTATTAAATTATTCATATCAATAATTAATGGTCGTTACAGTCCACCACATTCTCTTTCTCTTTTTAAGATAATTTCAAAGTCATTACTTAGCATATTTTTGACCCATTTCTATTTCTCTTCTAAATATGGTTGATGTTCCAAGAAGTACTTCAAACTACCATGATCTATTTTTACTTTGGCATGCCTTTCGATTAGATAAAGGCACCATTTCCTAATTTCATATAATATCCATGCCAACATTTCCTTCTCATAAATGGGTTTGAGTACAAGTTGTTTCCTTTAAGTTGGGGCTCTCAAAGTCAAGGTGATTTTTATCTTTGACTAAAACTACACCAATGTAATGCACTAAGGCATCTTAGTCCTTAATAAAGGATTTTGTGAAGTTAGGTGTTGGCAAGATAAGAGTGCTACACACGCCCCCCTTAAGTTTCTTAGAATCTTGGGCTGCTTCTTGAGTCCAAGGAAAGGAATCATTTTTCAATAATGATGTTAGAATTGTTATTATTCAACCATAGTTCTTGATAAACATACTATAATAAAATATCAATCCTAAGAACCCCTATGATTCTTTAATATTTTGGGAATTGTTTATACCATAATAGCTTTAATGTTTTAAGGGTGCACCTTGATACTCTCATGCGATACAATATGCCCCAAATATTCCACTTCATGAACTCCAAAGGAACTCTTGGAGAGATTCACACATACATGATGTTCCTTTACAAGTTTAGAACCTTGTCAACATGTTATAGATGCTCTTTTGAATATTTTTTAAAATTAGTATATCATAAAAAATTACCAAAATAAATTTTCTAAAGAAGGGATTGAAAATAAAGTTCATCAATCTTTGAAATGTGGAAGGTGTATTACTTAGCCCAAAGGAATCGCCATAAACTCATAATGAACTTTATATTTTCTAAAGGTTTCTTTTGGGATGTTTTATTCCCTTATTCTAATATAATGATCTATCCTAAACATAGATCCAAATTAGTTAATAAAATCACTCAATGCAATTCATCTAATAATTCATTAATGCTAGGAATATGAAATTTATCCTTAATGGTGATCTTATTGATTTGACGATCTTGAGTTGTCATTTTTTAAATCATCATCACTAGTGAAGAGAAATCACTTTGGCTAGGTTGAATGATGTCAAACTCTAACATTTTTTAAAGCATAATACCAATATGATTGTTCTAGGCATAGGGATATATGTAAGGTTAGATGTTAGGAGGAAGGCTCCATGGGATGATTTGAATAGCATGATCGTGCTCTGAAGTAGAAGGAATACCTTTGTGCATATTGAAAAATACATTGGAATGATTGTTGATCACTATTTCAAGATAAAGGAAATAGAGAGATTAAACATTTGATCATTGAAGGATAACAATTATGCAATTATTCTGGGGTTTTCTTTTTCAAATAGTTTTCTTATGTTGTTGGATCTTATCACATTAGATGATTTCCCTTGCATACCTCCGAGTTTAATTTCATTACCTTCATACAAAAATCTTATAAAGGTTCCTAAGAATAGGATGATGATTCTCTTGAGAAGGAGGAAGACCTTTGGGCATCTTGGAAAATACCTTGGAATGATTGTTTATCACTCTTTGACGATCAATGGAATAGAGGGACTACAATTGATCATTGAAGGATAACAACTATGCAATTAATATTGGGTGTCCTTTTCCAAATAGTTTTTTCATGTTGTTGGATCCTATCGCATTAGATGATTTGACTTGCATACCTCCGAGTTTAATTTACTTACCTTTGGATAAAAATATCATAAAAGGTGACTAAAAATGTATATCCACTATTCTCAATGATTTTAAACATTGGCCCCATAAGGCCAAACTGGTACCACATATTTGGATTCAAATATTTGGGTTATCCAAGAAACTATCCCCCATAGTGAGCTTAATAATATGGAAATTTCTTGAAACATTTGTGGACCTACCTGCATTTTCTATCATTACATGAAACTCTCAAGTGAAATATATATAAACTAATTCAATTGCTTGGCTAATTTGTGGTTAATGAAATTATGGAGTGCTAATTCCATCCATAGCATGACAATATATGGTTGGAGGAGTATCATTTTCTATTGTACCTTGAGAAGGTTCTAGCACCTCTTCTTCTTCTTCTTCTTCTTCATAAATTATATGGAATGATTTCTTATCACCACACTTATGACCCTTTATATTTTTTTTATAGTTGAAACATAGCCCATTTTCTCTTTGTTCCTCCAAAATATAAGGTGTCAACTTGCAAGCTGAGTGAGGTAAGGAGTGGGAACGTTGCACTCTGTATCGGTGTTAGTCGTAACCTTTTAGTAGCCATATTTTTACTTTCAACTATATTTTCCACATAGAAATCCTTATCCAAGGATATATGCTCAAATAAACACACCTCATGTTAAATGTTGTCCTTTAAAATACCCACAATGTGATCCAAAAAATTATCATTTGAACTATTCTTGTCTTCAAGACTCAACTTTTGAAATTGTTGAGTGTGTTATGAAATTAGATCTCTTGGTTAAAAATTATTAATTGGATAAAGTAGGTGTCTATTATAATATCTCCTTTGGGAATCTATCAATTCATCCATAAAAATGGAACAAGAGATAATAAATGCCTTTTTGTTGTCATGAAGCCATCAATATCACACAAATTAATCTCATTCTAAATACAATGATCTAATAGTTAACTTTTGTAGATTTTTCATTTGGTGTAAATGAAATAATATTTTCATCCAAAATATCCATGTTATGGGATCATTACCATCAAGGTTCCTTGTATCTAACTTCAAAATGAAGTAGTTCCTTTGTATTTAATTGAAACAATGTTGGCATGGATATTCTAGTAATGAATGATCAAGTGTTTAGGACTCAATCCTCTTGTCATCTAGATGTGTGATGTCAACCTTAATCTCCATTGCAGTTTCCATTCTTTTTATTTTCTCTTCCAACTTGGAAACCGTAAATTCCACAACTACATTCTCTTCTTGTGTCAATGACGGGACTTTAGAAGCCTTTGCAGGAATCACATTTGGATTACATCTACACATGATAGGATATCATTTTGTACAACCTTGTGGAAGCAAGTGTTAATCTTTGTGGCTCTCTGATATATCATTAGGTGTCCAACCATAGTACTTTTCTGGTCTTTCATGGTGTTGACTAAGGAGGATGGAAAATACCCTTAACCATACTATTTAATTACCATATGCAAGAGTGATCTCCCCAAGTGTTATGCTTAGTGTACTATAGATATAAATGGCTAAAAGGGGATCTAAATATGATCTTTGATATGAATAAGGGGATTTTGATATATCCCAGGGTATGCAGAAGATTAAACTATAGAATCTCTACCCATAATCCCCAACCCCCAACCCCAAGATAGGTAGCCATACCACAAGCTTCCTAATTCTATCCCATAGAGGCCAAAAACACATAATAACAATTAAATAAGCCTCTCAAGAAGGACTGCAATCTACTAAAAATGCATGTTACAATTTCATATGAAAATGCAATGTAAATAAAATACATGGTATCACACATGGTATCACACACACACACACACAATGTGCAAGATAATTGATTCTTATAACAAAAAATAACATTTGTTTTTCATATTCATGGACATTCATAAGGAATCTATGTTTTAACTAAATAGGGTCCAAGAAACTAGTTACATAAGAGCAATTTTCCACCCAATCATAGGTACCTACTATAGATACACTCCCCTCCCCCATAAAGTTGGGATATAGGGCCACCGAAGAAAAGGAGATAAGCTACAAGATTATTTCTCTCAACTCAACCCATTTTCTCTCATGATTATCCAATATTCTCACCACAAATAATTACAAGCATCTCATTTAGCAATCAATAGCCAAGGAACTCGCTTCTAATTCTACAAAAAACATACTGAAGGTCTTCCCTTCTCTTCTCGATAGTCTCTCAAAGATATTCTTCCCTCGAGTTCTCTTCAATGTGGTAGGAAAATCACAATATTCTATATTCTTTCTAACACTTACTTGCAAGATCAATACTTTCCTTCTCAAGAATACAAAGAGAAAAGAATATACATAATGTTCTTTAACTTTCCCATCCTATATTCTCACCTAGAACCAACACTCTCTCATCTAAGGTCTACCATTTTCTCTTGATGGTGTTGATTATAATCAATTTTCCATATTTGGCGAAATGATTCTTCCAATTCCCATAATTACTGTACTTAGCCCATGCTTCCATAACTATGTAAGAGGAATTTCTTTCCAACCTCTTACATTCATTCAATGATTGGTTTTAATAATTAAAAGGACATGAATGGCCTCAATTAAGGGGTATGGTGGAAAAAGAGATGATTTATAAGGCTAGTTCTTCACAATAAGGGATTTACTTTTAGATTTCCCTCCTTTACCCTTCCCCTTTACTGGAATCATAGTTGGGCCTCTCATTCTCTACATATCTACCTTGAATAATTATATTATATTCCACATTAGCATTTGCATTGCTTGATTCTACTATGGAAAACCTAACACATGGTCCATATATGTATATTTGCATCATACATGCCTATCAATTCAATATTTTCCCTTGGCCTTGGGCTTCACACTAGGAATCCAAACTAAAATGCTTAAAACATTTACATATCATTGTTTAATACATGCCAAGGGTCAAAATCATGGTATTGCATTCCCCTCCCCTTTGGAATAGCACCATCCTCGATAATTCTTAGAATTGAATAAAAATGGGTGTGTTTCCTTCATGGAATCCTCTATCTCACATGTAGACTAATTGAGACCAAAGTTATTCCACTGCACCTTTATCTAGTTTATGGATTAGTTCCAAAGGAATTTTACTTCTTGTTGAAGATGCATAGCTTCTCTATTTGAAACTCTCCCTCTAGTTCCACCTGCATCACATGCTAATCAATCACATGGTAAGGATCATGTACATAATTCTTAAGCAAGGAAACATGGAAAATATTATGATATTTATTTTTATTAGGAAATACAAATTTATATGCAACTGACCCTATCCTTTCAAGAACTTCAAAATGAACACAATATCTTGATGCCAACTTGGCACTACTTCTAAGCTTCAATAAACTCTTCATTGGTCTCACTTTCAGGTAAACATGATCCCCAACTAAAAATTCTCTATGTAGGTCACATTTTATTCTACATGGATTTTCCACCTATCTTGGGATGCCCTCAAATTTTGCCTAATTTTAGCAACTTCCAGCTTCATTTTCTTAAGAATTTTCAACCCAAGAACAATTTTGTTTATTGGATTATCCCAACTCACTTGTTTCCTACATCTTATACCATATAAAATTTAAAATGAACTCATTTTCAATGATTCTTGATGCTTTTTATTATATTCAACCTCTACCAAGTGTAGATAATCCTCACACTTGGAAGGTCTTTCCATCACATACATATGAACCATGTCTTCAATGACTTGATTTACGCTTTGAGTCTATCCATTTTTATCTATATGTTAAAGAGTTTTAAAGTTTAGTTGGATGCCTAAGTCTTCAAAAAGACTCTTCCACAAGTTAGAAGTAAAATTAGTCTCCCTGGAAGATACAATTGCCTTGGGTAACCCATGCAATCTAAATATTTTCCTCATGAATATCCTTGTAATATGATCAATATTATGAGTGGTTCTAACAAGAATAAAGTGATTTTATTTTTGTAATTAATCGACCAAAACCATAATCGAATAATGTTTCCATGTTGTAGTTGAAAACCAATAATAAAATCCATAGTTACTACCTCCCATCTCCATTATGGAATTAGTAAATGTTTCAACAAACCTACCAGGTCTTGATGTTCAACTTTAAATTGTTTTTATTTCATACATCTAGCAATATATTCAACAATGTCCTTCTTCAACCCCAGGAAAAAAGTATTGTTTTCTTGTTGTAGGAATCATTTTCCGATAGTTGTGATGTCTAGAATATGGAACTTATGTATTTTGTCCATTATGATTCTTTTCAAATTTGAAGAATTAGGAATGTACATTTTATTTTTATAAATATGAGTCCCATCATTGTATAACTAATATCCTTCATATCTCATTTATAATTTCTCTTGCTACAATCCATTTTCACTCGGATATAATTCTCATCTTCAACAAGGGAATAAATAACTATGTTCTTCAAATCATATCGGAAAATGCTAATAAATTGTGGCATGCGTTTTCTTTCTAACTGCAACAATGTTTTTTTTTCTTTTTATATTATGTGTTTGATCTCAAAAACAAATTCACATAGGAACTCTAGCTACCTAAATTACCTAGCATTTAAGTTTAGCTAATTAAACAAGTTTATCTACTCAAACAAATACTTCAAGCCATGATTATTAGTTGAACTAGAATATATTGAGAATGAAATAAGATACAAACAAAAATATAGTAGAGAATAAAGGAATACAACGAAACCTCTTCTATTAATGAATAAAAAGATATTATAAAACACAAACTGGCTAGAATGATGGTAGCTTATCTCTTAAGAGAAAGAGATGACAACTATGTTCATTCACAATAAGCATTAAACCACACTCCATTGCTTGTTCAAAGGACCTCCTTCACCTTGATTATATATGAGAGAGTGAGAGGAGAATAATTCTCATGATGCATGTGGGATAAATTGGTTAAGTTTACAAAATGTCATAGGCATGTAAAACACTAGGACTTCCCAAGAGGCCACCCATCCCAATACTACTCTAGCCTAATCACACTTAAATACATAGTTCTAATGGGATCTGGTGCATTAGCATTGTATGCACGTGCATATGATGGTTGTAATTGATAAATGCAAATGAAATTACATTACATTCCCAATCAAAAGGGTGAATATCATGTTTTTTCAAAACCACAGGCTCAAAAAACATTGATTAAGTGGAACAAGTGGATAGCCACTGAGATCCACTTGGACCAATCCTCCCCCCTTAGCAAGAAATGGTCCCCACTATGTTATGTTCCCTCAAGAGATGAGGAAACATTTGTTGAATCTGAACCTTTTTGAGTTACTTGCCTTGTTGAATTAGTTGTCTTTCTTGTACTTGGCATTAGCCTATTGAAGGATGTCATGAACCTATTTTTGGAGGTTTTATATCCATTCAAAAAATTTAGTTTCATGTTGAGGAATGAGAATTGGATAACTATGTGTCACTAGACACTGATAATATAAAGGATGCAAGCGTTATTCAAAATGATTGGGCGTAAAGCATCTGTAAATGGATTTTCAAGTGCACCACAAATCCCAGGGCTCAAACCTAGATAGGAAGTGGAAACTACCAAGTTGGATTGCAGTAGGGGAAAATGGTATCTGTCTAGGTCTGAGTGTGGGAGGAATATGTTGATGAAGATGTGACATGAAGAGATATATCAATGGGAACTAACGGCTAGAACCCAAAGCACACCTGAAAATGGTTGTGGCCAATAGAGCTATGAATGGATCTATTATAGCTATGTTGAACATATGGAAGACTCTCAATACATGGAAAAGAGAGTCTATAGATTAGACCATTCGGTAAGGGAGCATTGGGCACTAAGTCAATGGATTGATTGAATTGGTAGTGCAAAGTCACCCTCATAGGTGAAAAAATATATTTGTGCTCCTCTACAATCTTGTCGACCTACTATTGTTTTATAGAAAGGTCTTGCATTGAGGTTGTGGTGGTCACAGCGACCTTCTATTCACCTTCTGAATGGATCATGAAGACAAAAAACTTTTTGGTCTAAGAGATTAATTTGCAGCATTGTTTTGTTGAGATCAATGAAATGGCAGTAGTCATAACTATTTATGGTATCTTGTAGATATGACCCCCCAAATTAACAATGACAATACGAGGTCGAGATTCAGAGCCAACATGACATATCCACATATATGGTTGTCCTAAAAGAGCATGAAAGACTTCAAGTGGGCTAACATCACACATTACCTCATATTTGAAGGGCTTGATGTCATAGGGAAGGAAACATCAATGGATGATGCAGATGTCTCTTCCTTTTCTCAACCATCTGATGGTTTACAGTTGGGGGTGTGGCATTGTAAATAGGTTCATTATTTTGATCACCTAAACTAATATCATGTTCTTCTAACTTATGTTATAAAAAATGAAATGTAGTGGGGTCCCCTTCACCGACAATTGTGAATGTTATAGGCCCTCCCCCTCCTTAGGCTCCTCTGGTTCTTCCGGTTTGATTTTTTTGTCCATGATGGTAGTAATGGGTTTTGCATCAATGATTTTTTTCCTTTTATTTTTCTCTAAATCAGAGTCCAAGTCAAGTTTTGTTTCTTTTTCTTTGAGATCGACCACCAATTATTGTTTCGAGTGAAATTAATCGGTTTTGTATGAGGGGATTTTGTGGAACTCACACCACTTTTTGATCTCCAACTTAAAATTCCCATCAGCCTTCTTAGCTAATGAGTTGGACTGATTTTCTTGAGATTAAATCTCCTTTCTTTGTCCTTCATTAGGGTTTTCTTTTCCATGCCTCAGTTGTGGTGTATTTTCAAACCCAAACTCCTTCTTACTCCACTTATTGAATTTATGTTTGATTTACTACATATCGATAAGTAGCTCCTAGCGAGGAGATTTCCAATAAATCCATCTCTGTTTGGATGTACCTGTGTAGGCCATTACAGTACCATTTAGAACCAGGTGTTTCTTGAAGTCTTTGATACCAAACTTTGATAACAAGGTATGGAAGAAATTAGTGTACTACAACACCGATTGGTCTCTTTCTTGACAAAGAGTCATTTATTTCATATACTAGTCATCATAGCTTCCAATAGGGTAGAAATCCTCCTTGAGAGGATCCACAAAGGCCACCAATTATATATGAGAGAGTGAGAGGAGAATAATTCCCACGAAATATGTTGGATAAATTGGTTAAGTTTACAAAATTACATAGGCATGTAAAACACTAAGACTTATAGAGAGGTCACCCATCATAGTACTACTATATTCCCAATGCACTTAACTATATAATGGGATATGATGCATTAATGTTGTAGGCATGTACATATGATGGTTTTAATTAATGAATGGAGATAGAATTACATTAAATTTCCCATAAAAATGATGAATATCATGGTTTATCAAAACCACAATCTTGAAAATGTTGATTCGGTGGAAAAGGTGGATGTCCACCAAGATCCACCTAGATCATTAGTTCTAAGCTCAAATCTCTTGCCTAGTAGATAATGCCTCCACTTTTTTAGATAATATACTATTTCAGCAAGTTCCAAGTCATGGATAATATATTTTTTCTTGTGTTCATTCACTTTATACAACTCATAACATAGCACATGATTATATTGCATAAGAAATCCATTGAGTCCTTCTCTACAAGAATTTGTGCACAAAACAAAATCATTTTTTGGAGCTCCAAAATTGAAAGTTAAGGCCTTAGTAAGAATCATTTTTAATAGCTGGAAGATTTTCTCACAATCTCGTGTCCATTAAAAATTGGGTCCCTTCTTTTGCAAAGTAATTTGGCGTGTAATGTTGTAGAATCCCTCAATGAACCCTCTATAATAACCAGTAACACCCATGGAATACCTTATGTTTGTTACATTTTTTGGGATGGGCATATCTATTATGTCCTTAATCTACTTCTCTAGATCCACATATATTCATTCCTCTGAAATTATGTAACCCAAATAGTGGATTTTATTTTGATAAAAATCACATTTGCTTAGTTTTATATACAACTTATTCTCTCTTATCAATTTCAAAACCATTTTAAAATGTTTTTCATGCTCTTCTTCATTCTTATAATAAATAAAAATATTATAAAAAAAACACAAAATTATACAAGTACTTATTGAAAACACTAATCATGAGACACATGAGTGTAGTTGGTGCATTGGCGAGACCAAATTGTTTGACAACATAGGTATTCCAACAGAGGACAAACACCTTCAGTAGCCACTCACATAACCAGATCAAATATCAACACATCGATATTTTCACGTGGTAAAACCCCTATGGGGAAACATCCACGACCCCAGCCAATGCGACCACTTGGAGCAATTTAATAATGAAAAGAAAAAGATTACAGAGAGATTTTACAAGAGAGTTTATGACAATTGATCATCGTAAAATGACCCTCCATTGTGACATCCCCAATCGGTACGACTCCTACAATGTACAACCGGTAAAAGCACCCTTAATTTTTTTTTTTGTGTGTGTAGGAAGGTAATAATGACATAGGTAATAATGACATTATACTCAACATCGCAACATGACAATGAACACGACGCATGAAACTCACACAACAACATAACGACCTAACATAAAAGCACATCAAGCAACTGGAAGCAATGTATGACATTCAACCGACAAAGAATAAGAATGAATACCTGCACGTCCTACCCTGCAATGGTTAGGACCTCCAGAACACATAAGCAATGCTCAAGCCCAGGTTCCCATCGATTTCGACCATTTAAGGTCTCAAGGCTAGCGACTGTTATGAGGAACAAGGAGGTGTCTACATCCCACCTGACACAAGCAGACCAAGCCTATTAAGCTAAGGACAGTCATCCTAACAACCCCATGCACCCAAAATTAGTTACACAAGTAACTAGAACCCTTACAGTGAGCAAACCAAGAATATTAAGTGTTTACAAAACCAAGTACAAACATTAATTAAAATGAACAACACCACCCTCAATGGGAAACACAAGATAAAAATGACTTTGTCAACAACCCAACCATTAATCAAGGCTAAATGGTCCATATCTATGATTTAAATTGGCGTTAATTACAAATCAATTAACCAGTCTAAAACCCATTAGTGAACGAGTTACCAACCAAACTTAACATGAATTACGACTCGATTTAACGAGTCTGAGTTACCAAGTAGGCGATATCTATAAATCCAACTAACATCAATTACATATCTAATTTAGCGAGTCTAAAATTTGCAATCTAGTCTTTACTCACCATACAAATTTTAATATTTATTACAACCTAAATAGACAATTCTATATTAATCTGAATCCCCATCCAACTAGCCATAAACTTGAATAACCACATTAACATTCTTAGAGTGGAATGCTACCATTAGCACTTATGAACAGTTAAACCTCAACATTTAGTCTATCTATAATGATCAAACTAACAATGCTAGCGGTCTACTATCATAGAGAAGGAAACCGCTAACTATTAACATTGTTGTAGCAATTTAACAAGGTGATTACCATAGCAGTTACATGACAATTAATATGGCATTAACAAGATAGTTCACATGATTGTTTCCATGATAAGTAATATAGCAATAACAAGACATTTAACATTCTAGTTAACATACAATTAATATAACATTAACAAGGCAATTTGCATGACTGTTAACATAACCATTCATAGCGCAAAAACCAGGCGATTTATATAACTGTTAACTATTTAACTCGTGGAATTGAATCAATAGAACGAATATGCTGACCATTAACATTGATGTAGCAATTGTTTTGGCAATTAATAAGGCAAAAATATAGCATTTCATATTGCAATTAACATGATAATCAACATTGCCAGTAACGTTGTTGTGGTAATTAAAGCTTGGCAATGAGAACACTAGGTATGTGTTCAATGTGAAGGAGGATAAAAGGGATAAAACAAACTACAGAAGGACCAACTCGTGGTCAGTCAACAACAACTCAATCACCAGTTTTGAAGGCGACTTCATGGGCATTTAAACAACAATCTATGTCAATCTTTAAAAGCAAAAACATGGGTAATTTAACAACAATCTCTTCACATTTTAAAGGCAAATATCGTGGGCATTTAAACAACAATCACAGTGATGTTTTGGATGGCAAAATTGTGAGCATTTAAACAACAGTCTATGTAAATCTTTAACAGCAAAAACGTGGGTAATTTAACAACAATCTCTTCACATTTTAAAGGCAAACATCGTGGGCATTTAAATAGCAATCATAGTCATGTTTTGGATGGAAAAATCGTGATCATTTAAACGATAGTCTATGTCAATCTTTAACAACAAAAACATGGGTAATTTAACAACAATCTCTTCACATTTTAAAGGAAAACATCGTGGGCATTTAAAAAACAATCACAGTCACATTTTAGATGGAAAAATCATGAGCATTTAAACAGTAGTCTATGTCAATCTTTAATAGCAAAAATGTGGGTAATTTAATAGGAATCAAATGGCAGAAATTTTTTAAAGAAAACACAGTATTCGTCACGGGAAAAATCTCCCCAAAGGTAAAATGAAATGCAGACAAGAATAATTCCTTTTTTCCATCACCAGAATACAAAATCAAAATGCAAACCAGAAATCATTTCGCTTTTCAATGCCAGAATACCCAATGTAAAATGCAGAGATGAATTCATTTCATTTTTCATTGTCAGAATACCCAATGTAAAATGTAGAGATGAATTCATTTCGTTTATCATTTCCAGAATACCCAAAATAAAAATGCAGACCAGGAATCATTTCGTTTTTCATTGCCAAAATACCCAATGTAAAATGTAGAGATGAATTCATTTCGTTTTCATTGCCAGAATACCCAATGTAAAATGCAGAGATGAATTCATTTTGTTCCTCATTTCCAGAATACCCAAAATAAAAATGCAGACTAGAAATCATTTCGTTTTTCATTGCCAGAATAGCCAATGTAAAATGCAAAGATGAACTCAATTTGTTTTTCATTGCCAGAATACCCCAATACAGCGCATAAAACAATAAGAGAACGCAAGGATCCAATGGGAAGGGTCATGGATTGTAGGGGTTCTATCAGTCAAGGCATAGAGAAAACCAACCAGGACACAAGACAATCCACATGCAGAGGTCGTTGCCATATGGCAGGATCAATAATCAGCCAGGAACAAACATCAAGGGTAGACGGCTAACAGGTTCGTCCTTCGCTCATCATCCTTGCATAGAAAAGCAGGGCATTGATATCCATAGTTATTTTAATGCTAAGGCAATGATCGTAGATCAGGCTCCTGGCTGACTTCTCAGGCGAGGACTGGTGAGCTAGGGACGAAGGCTAAACAACCACGAAGGTCACAATAAACATAGAAAGGTGGTCAAGACATGCGGGGAAAACGAAGTCCATGGGAGTCAAAAATCATCAAGCTAGGCTAAGAAAAGTTTCAATCATCATCTAAACAATCAATCTACTTACCTAATAAACATGCAGATCCAAGCATAAAACCTACAACATCTACTATACAAAATGAAGAGAGAGTACTGTTGCCTAATGGCCCGCTCTGAGTGACATCTACATGCTCCGTGCAACTCCCGCTTTTTGATCAGTGAGACTTCACCTGTACCTCCCAGCCAATGCTAGGGGTACTCTTCTTCCCCATTAGCCCCCCGAGCCGCAAAGGGGCCACACACTCACTATCCAGAGATTTTGACTAGCTCCCAGCTCGCCTCGCAAGGCCAAGCTACCACTCCTCATCGAGATGGGTATCCCAACTCCCATAAGTTAAGTCAGTCAAGTGGATATTTCTGCAGTGTAACGTTACGCAAACAAAAGAGATCCAACCTTCATTTCCTTCCTTCATTATATAGAGGTTCGTGGTTCCTTACTTTCCTAAAATATCGTTTAATTAAGTTTTTAAAAATTAATTCCTAAAAATTCTTCCCCGTACAAGTGTCACCCATCCCCTTCATTCCTCCATAAATTAATTT
>CBVK0100604949.1:0-12962 GCA_900067695.1 Picea abies | reverse complement strand
ACCGCTCTTCCGATCTCACATAGCATGGAAGACAAGGATTGACCTCATCCTTGCCAAGAACAAAGTTCTAGATATCATGAAAGGCAAGATCATGGAACCACAGTTTGAAGTAGGAAAAGAGAAGGAACCTTAAAATGTTGCAGCAGTGGAGAAGTTCAAGGACAATGACATCAATGCTATGAGTATCATAGTGGACTCTGTAAAATACCACTTGATACCCTACATATCTCATCTTGACTCATCCAAGAAGATGTACGATGCCCTAAATAACCTTTTCTTAGTCATAAGTATTGGACAAGTGATGAGTCTGAATAATGAACTTCGTGACACAAACATAACTAAGGATGACACTATAGCTTCATACTTTGTGAGGATTTCTCAGTTGAGATATCAATTACAAGCTATTGAAGAAGTTATACCAGAAAAGGAAGTTGTGAATATAGCACTCAATGGTATTTCTATATCATGGGATGCATTTGCTTCAAGCATGAACACGAGGAAGGAGTTTCCAATGCTGGAAGAACTTTGGACTTGTTGCGCACAAGAAGAGACAAGGTTGAACTCTAAGGGAAAGCCTCAGAAGGAAGAAGATGCTCAAGACTTTGCAACAAAGTTGAAGAAACATGGAGGTAAGAAAATATTTGATTCAAGAAAGAAATGAAAAAGAGATATTTCAAAAGTATAATGTTGTGAATGCCATGAATATGGCCACTACAAAGAAATTGTTCTAAACTAACAAAGAAGAGAAAAGAGAGACACCTTGCGTCAGCTTCCAAAGATGAACAACCTTCAAAGAAGGCCAAACATGATGAAGCATATTTCTTCTACTACTCAACTCTTACTGGATCTATTGAATATGAAATATGGTTGATCGATAGTGGAGCTTCAAGGCATAGGACAGGTGACCGTAAAAATCTCTCAAGTAATGTGGAAAAGAAAACACCTCATAAAGTGGATCTTGGAGACAAGAAATCTTATGCAGTCAAGGGAATTGGACAAGCCACTATCAAGATGGAATCAGGTAACTCTATTCATATCAGTAATGTTTTATATGTTCCTAGTTTGAAAAAGAATCTAGTATTTATTTCTTGTTTGGAAGAGAAAGGAGATAGAGTATCTTTTGTAGATGGAAAATTTATTATATGGTCTAAAGATTCAAAGATAGAAGACACTAGAGTCATTGGAATTCGTGAAGGAAGATTGTATAAACTCCTAGGTCAGAATATTCAAGCTCTTGTACATGATGAAATAAACCCTAGCGAGTTATGGCATAGAAGGTATGCTCACCTTCATTATCATGATTTTCCATCTCTAAAACAAATGGTTGCAGGTATACCAAAATTATAATTTGCGTATGAAGGCATTTGCAGAGGATGTGCACTTGGGAAGAATATTAAGAAACCACTGCCAAGAAATGAACATAGATCCAAAGAGATATTAGACCTAATACATTCAAATGTATGTGGTCCTATGCCAGTTGTTGGAAGCAGGCCGAATCAGAAAGAAAGGCTATTTTGGGAAGAAAGGCTTGCAAGAGGAAAGTGATAGCTGGAAGGAAAAGCAACACACGAGCATGCATGGAAGACATAACAACGCTAGGGTTAGGGTTTTTGTAATACATTGTAATGGCTGGTGAGCCAGAAATATAAATAAGTAGTACTTAGGAGAGAGAAAAGGCTAAGACAGTAGAGGCAGACAAGAGGCTACTAGGGAGAGACAGAGGGGAGAATGAGAGGAAGGGTATTGTAATAAATGTATGAATCATTAAGCTGGTGAGATAAGGAGGTAATGGGCGACTTGATCTCGAGGGTTAGATCGGAGGTTGAGGATCCTAGTGCGATCTATTCAGCCTTGCAGGGATCGAGGAGCCTGCTGAGGGGAGTGAGAACCAATAACGTAAAGTGTGTGGCGCTGTAATTTTGAAACTGCCATAATAAAAGATCTTGAGAGATAGATATTTGTGGATGTAGCCTAGGAGGGAGTGAACCACGATAACACTTGTGTTATGTGATTGAATAAATGTGTCTTTGTGTCTGATTAATTGATGAATTTTGAATGAATGAAGTGATTAAGTAGATCTGGTATTTCACATGCATACATATAATAAACATTATAACAAGATGTTAAATAGACTAGATGAAGGTTGCAACGCACGAGCATAGATCTCTCTCAATCCTAGGTTGCAAACCTTGAGTATTGCACCCACCCATAAGAGCTATCTTGGGTGAGACTACTCAGTGCACTATGTGTACTGTGTTTCCTTCTAGGTAACCAGAGGGGCTGATAGTCTTAAGGGATTTTGTTGGAAATATTCTTGGTTATGAACTGAGGTCAATCTGTGATGGTAAATGGATAAACAGAGAGGGAAAAAACCAACAAATGGTTATGTTGTCGGTTGATCGGAAGGCAATGGGATTGAGCACATGAGATCTGTGGAAGGCATGACAAAAGAATACCGGATCGGACGACAAAAAAGTGAGAGAATGCACCACTAGAAGGGGATGTTGAGACCATGGAATCCCACAATAGTAGATATAGAAAGTTGGTTGAAGACAAAGGAGCTAGATTTTGCACAGAAAGATAACATAAACCCCAAGTTAACACCGTACAAGTATCTGGACAAGTACGTATTCACCGACTTGCATGAAGTATTTTTTCTGTGATTTCCCACACATACTGTAGTAGTGGATCAAAAGATTGAAAGAAAACAATCCAACGAATTGGATCAGACAGCTAGAGTGGAGTCTCGAAGAGGTCGCTAAGCTACAACGCGTTGATAATAAATTCATGCACGCAATAGATTTTTGGTTAGACAAAATTATTGTCGGATTTATCATAGAGTTTGCAGTAGATAACGTGAAGTCATACATCATAGCAAAGAAAGAGTTTCTACGCAGACCTCGAGGAAGATATATTAGATCGTTGTATACTTTTGTTAAGATCTTGTTGTATAACAAATGTGTAATGACAATGGAGTTAGACAACTAAACTTCCCTATGTGCATGGGGGAAGGGGGGAAGCACTGGTAGGAAAAGGAGAAATGGAAGGAGAAGTGGATAAAGGAAATAAGGAGGAAGCCTTGGACCCAATCATGATGGACAACGAATAGATCAAGTAGATCATGGCGAAAACTGGAATGACGCACAGTGGAGTACCCTACCAATACAAGGTGAACACTAAGAAGAGAGTTGTAGCCGCGAGGGAAGGATTGGCAAGTGATGAAGAGGAGGTAGAGGATCTTCGGGCTGTGGAGCAGATTGAGGAAATCTTGCGCATGACATATGAGAGGAAGACAAGAGTTCCCAGAGCGGGAATAGAAGGTAGCAATCCTATCCATACTAATGTCAATGTGGAACCCATAAACCTATGTGTGACTAACACACAAGAAAGAACACCACCATTTAGACAACTGAATTTTGGGAAAAGGAAGACAACAAGAAGTACATCTACACAAGGAACAACAATTGGGGGAGCCAGTTCAGGAAGCATTAGTCAAGTATCTACATCGCGCAGAGGTAGTAGTTCAAAATTTAGGATGGCAGGACACGATCCCACCATCAAGTTACTAGAATTCAAAGGAGAAGTGTCAGAGGACCCAGAGAAACACATGTTTATCTTTGAAAATATCTAGGAAGCAAAACAGATCAGAGACAAGGACACTAAACTGGCATAGTTAGCTATCACACTAAGGGATCACGCACTGGATTTGTATATGAGTCTAGCCACAAACAATCTACCAGGGATAACCAGAATGATTAGGGATATCAAGAAGTTGCTCATAAATGAGTTCTAGAAGCCAAGTTAAGAGGACCAATACATGAATGAAATAATATAAATTCGACAAAAACCAAGAGAATATGTATAGGAGATTGACCAAAAATTCAAGCAACTGAAAGGAAAGATGAAATATGCCATGACATATATGAAGCACATGCACCTGTTCATCAACTCAATATTACCACACTTGAAATATACACTGCGACAACATAATTTTTAGACGCAGGCAGAGGCTCTGCAGGCATTCCTGTAACTCGAAGAAAACTAATATCAGAAGATAGATCAAGGAGCTGAAGGAGGATTTGAATAACTTAACGTTCCAGCTAAACCAGCACAAAAGTACGGACAAAACAAAAGTCATTTGGTGTACCACATGCAAGACAAAAGGACACCATAAGAACAAATGTCCAACATTCACGCAGTATATGGCAGCAGGAATGCCAAATCCATTACCAACAGGAGGAATATGGTGCAAAATCTATAAGAAACAGGGCCACGATCCATATCATTTCCCAATGATGTAGAAGTACTAGACAATCCCAAAGAGTTCGTATTCCAACTTTTACAAGTCAGTAGGACATGATGACAAAGAATATAGAACCATGGAGTTGATGAGAGAGAGGACATCATGACCAGGAAAGCCACACCTCATTTTAACCAAGTACCAGCCCCATACAACATTGTGCAACAACCATACAACACAGCGCAACCCCACTACAATACTGTGTAGTATAACTAGGCTCCTCAGTATAACACACCGTGAGGGGATTGAGCTGGCTACAGAGGTGGAGGAAGAGAAATAAGAGGCTTTGGAAGAGGGAGAGGACCACTGGTATGTCACAACTATCAACAACCAGGACACTATGTAAGAGAATGTCCACTTCCACCAGCGACTTGTATGTATTGTTGTGCATCAGATCATGGCAAGGAAGAATGTCCTACATTATTAGGGAAGATCCAAGAAAAGAGGAATTAGAACAATCAGAATGTTCAATGGATTTTAGCAAAAGTGAGGGATGAAGGAAGAAACATCAACATAGTTACACACGAAGGAACTAAAGCAGGAAACGACGTAGTACAACAAGAGCCATCACAACACCAATGGGTGAAGAAGAATGGTGAACCAAGGAAGTAGTTTGATGTGCAGAATGAGGTGGAGATACTTAAGCAAGACAGAAAAGAATTTCTGAGGCCTGACATTGCGTCGACCTCAAATGTGCAACATAGTAAGGAAGTACCAGAGTACGAGAAGCCTCCATCATTGGATCATACCAAAGAAGTGCAGCCTTGGGACAAGTAAGTACAATCAAAGGCTTTTTGCAATCATGTGTAAAATTACTAAATGATCCATCCTCTGTCAAAGTATTACAAAATATGCTAGAAATATGTAGCGTAGAGACAGAAGGAAAGCTAGAATAGAAAATAGTCAATCACCTACATACAAGGAGAAGAACAAGTAGGGAGTTCAGGATGATCGCCAACATTGGAGATTTCAACATGGGAGATATCATACTAGATCTAGGACCCGAAGTCAATGTATTACTCAAGAAGATATGGAAATGTATGGGAGATCCCACATTAGGATATTCACCCATTCAGCTGAAACTGGAAAACCAACACAAAGTTCTACCAATTGGCAGACTAAAAGGAATGACGGTAGAATTGGATGGAGTGCGCACTAAAGTTGACTTCGAAGTAATAGAGATAGTGGACAACAAAACACCTTACCCAACATTGCTCGACTTGGATTAGGAATTTGATAACCAGGCCATAATCAATTTAAGGACACGTAAGATGACCTTTGAGTAAGGATAATATAGGGTCATTACGCCAGTAGACCCATTGAAAGGGGAAAGGTTCGTAGAGCCTACTTTCTTGGACTTGAAGGAAATTAGCTAGTTGTACATAACAACGGTGTGAGATGAGGATTATGTATACCCAACTGTAGATGGGATACTTAGCTGGCAGAGCATAAACTCATGTGTGTCAGACTCAAATATCGGTTTAGAGAACTAGTAACAGAGGATACACAAAGTTTCTAGAAGAAGATGCACAAGAATAGACCGCGTAGTAAGATGGGTAGGTACGGAGATAAGTGAACCACCCAGCTTCCATGGGGTAAACGATCTAGAAGAATTCTTGACACATTACGAAGATGAAGTGTTAGAAAAATAGAGACTCTTAGCACTAGATATAGCACTCAAGGCCACACTTGCAAGATGATGGGGCACACACAAAGAAACAATCAAGGACTAGTACCAATGTAAGTGGTTACTACACATTAGGTTTGACGCAGAAAAAAGAAGCAATCGGTAGTATAAATATAATGGACAGGGGGAAACAACAGAACACTTGGATAAGTGTAGAGCGTTGTCGAAAATGACACCCTCGGAGGAATGGCCTCATAATTTCATACACACATTAGAAGGAATCCCAACGAACTAGTATACAGACCAGGAACTGCGTAGAGGAACCATGAGATGGACAATACTACAATAGAACTTTACAGTCACTTTCTCATTTGAGCATGAGAACCCCAACATAGATGCAACATTGAAACAAACAAGAGAGGTGATATTCATTAAGGAACTAGAATTTGAACTCATAACAGAAGAACACCAGCAGAACAGATAGACAGTGAAATAAATGTTGTCATGCTACCATGTACAGGAAGAATTCCCATAAGAAGACAATATGCATGATATTTAGATTGAGGAAATTGAAGGCGAAAGAGAAGTGGAAGGTCCACCTCTAGAATCAGAAGTAATTGTTGTGCCAATCAAGGTGAAGAAAGTAAACATTGGGACAATTGAGTATCCCAAAATGGCCAGCATTGAAGACTACTGGGATGAGAAAACAGTGGAAAGCATAACAGATTTTCTACGTGAGTACAATGACCTGTTCCCCACAACATTCACAGAAATGAAGGGCATAGAAGGAGAGAAAGGTGAAATGAAGATACCACTCATAGTCGAGGAAAGACCAATCAGACAACGACCATACAGACTAAATCCAATATATAAGAAAAAAGTCAAAGTTGAGATCGATAGGATGTTGGAGGCTGGAATCATAGAACCTGTGGAAGAATCAGAATGGATAAGTCCGATGGTAGTTCATGAGAAAACATAAGGTGGGATAAGAATATGCATCAACTTGAGGAAATTGAATGATGCGTGCCTACATGACCCGTTCCCTATACCTTTCACGAATGAGGTGTTGGAGAATGTAGGAGGCCATGAAGTTGATTCATTCACCGATGGATTTTCAGGATACCATAAGATCACGATAGCACCGAAAGACAGATACAATACCACTTTTACTACAGAATGGGGATCCTATCAGTACATAGTCATGCCATTTGGACTGAAGAACACACCAGAAATATTTTCCAGAGTAGTCATAGTTGCATTTAAAGAGTTTATCCACCAGTTTTTAGAGGTATACTTGGACGATTAGATAGCCTAGAGTCTATTGAAAGACCATGTAGAGGTCTTGCGGTTGATGTTAGAAAGATGTAGGCAGTGCCATATATCATTAAACATCAATAAGTGCATCTTCAAAACACCTTTTGGGATACTATTGGGCCACATAGTATGCAAGCAAGGTTTACTAGTAGATCCTTCCAAGATTGCAGTAATCGTTAACCTACCACCACCAAAAATAGTCTGTCAAATAAGAGTGACATTGGGACACATAGGATACTACAAATTTTTTATAAAAGGGTATGTGCATATCACCATGCCAATGGAGAAACTGCTAAGGAAAGACACAAAGTTCCAGTGGAATGGGGATTGTCAACACGGTCTTGATACGCTGAAAAAAAATATGGTAACCACACCAATAATAGTATTTTCATATTAGGAGAAGGCATTCCATGTACATGTAGATGCATTGACCATATCACTTGGAGCTATTCTAACACATCTAGGAGCAGGAGAATTGGATCATCCTATAGAGTTTTCTCGCAAAAAACTGTCAGAATCGGAGCAAAACTACAACACTATAGAGAGGGAAGTCCTAGTTATGGTCCACGTGCTTCAAAAGTTCATACATTACTTACCGGGGAAACTTTTCAATATGTTCATAGACCATTCAATGCTCAAATACCTAGTCAACAAGACAGTGTTGGGGGGGAGAATTTGTAGATGGCTATTGTTGTTTTAAGAATTTGATTTTGAGGTAATAGTCAAGTTAGGGAAGCTGAATGCAGGACCTGATCACCTGTCAAGGATCACAAATGGGGAGGAACCTACAAATATAGAGGACAAATTTTTGGATGCACAGTTATTTTTAGTACATATCGTCGATGAATACTTCACAGACATTATCCAGTACTTAAGTACAGGGTCTGGGCCACAGGAATATAACACCGTGCAGAAGGAAAACCTAGTAGTCTGGGCTACAGACTATCAAGTGATTGCAGGACACTTATACAAAATGGGCGTAGATAACATCTTGAGAAGATGTGTGCTAGAACATGAAAGACCAAGGATTTTAGAAGAAGCCCATGAGGGAATAGCAAGAGGAAATTACACAAGAAAATATATTGCACAGAAGGTATTACATGCAGGAATATGGTGGCCGACCATTCATAGAGACTCAAAAGAGTACTGCCAGAAATTCAATGCATGTCAGAGGGTTGGTAAACCGAATAGAAGGGACAAGATGCCTTTGGGATGACAGGTAACTTTGTAGGTATTCTAAAAATGGGAAATATATTTTGTGGGACCAATTAACCCACCAACAAAAAGAGCAGGGGCGGGGTACATTATCACCATGATAGAATACCTGACAAGATGGGTGGAAGCAACACTAGTAAAATATTGCAGTGCAGAGACACCAACACACTTCCTGTTTGAACAAGTGATCACTAGATTTGGTTGCCCCAGGATTTTGATGAGTGAGAAAGGCACTCACTTCATTAACAATACTATTAAGGATATGACTGAGGAATTTGAATTTCATCATCAAAAGAGTACACCATATCATCCCCAAGCAAATGGAACAGTAGAATCCTTTAACAAGATCCTTGAAAATGCACCGATGAAGATCTGTAATGTTAATAGGGATGATTGGGACCTAAAGATACCAACAGTATTGTGGGCTTACAGGACCACATGTAATAAGTTGACAGGACAAACACCATTCATATTGGTATATGGACAAGAAGCAGTGGTGCCACTAGAATTTTTGGTACCCAGTCTGCATGTAGCAGCGATTACAAACATGACAGAATGAGGTGTAGTACAAGATAGGTTAAATCAACTAATGATAATGGAGGAAGATAATATTCTAGTAGGGTTCCACCAAGAAGTACAGAAATAAAGGGACAAATCTTGGCATGATAGACATATAAAGGACAAATTTCAAGGAGGGAGACTTAGTGTTGATGTATGACAGTAAATCCTTTCAGCATCCAGGAAAACTCAGAATGCACTAGTTAGGACCATACGAAGTAAAAAATGTCATATATGGGGGAGTTATATAGTTGAAGGATTTAGGAGGCACATAACTCAGAGGGATGATCAATGGGAGACGATTGAAGCTGTATAGGGATAGTTGACCCCTTAGTAGTTAAAAAAAAAATGTCACGTCGTGGCGGACATCAAAAGATAACAACAGAGGTATAGTATGTCTAAAAGAGAATTATCACACACACTTGGCAAGGATCGCCCAACGGAGACAAGGGCAATGGTCATTAGAAAGCGGAAATAGTGAGAAAGACAGATATGAAAAAAGAAGCGCCAACTGACGACAATTATCAGAATTGAATGCCAAGAAACAACTCATGGGACACCACATTAATCGAACCAATTGGCAATGGAAAAGGAAATCAATGGAAATCACGCAGGAACCAACAATTCAATTAAAACAAAATTGCGGTAATGTCTCCGAAAAGCTTCACACGATGCCGATGAAAAAGCACGTAGGAGCGGAAAGGTTATTATGAAATCATGGAAGGAAAAGAGTGATAGAGCCTACAAAGAAGAGATTTAAGGTTGTAGAGGTTGCATAGGCCACTAAGCTTAGTGAACGATAACCTTTCCCACCATGGCACCACCCAAAAAAAGATAACTAACCTAGACTACCAGAAAACCTCGAAGCAGTGCCAGAGCACCACCACCACCACAGGGCAACGAACAACAACCACCTCAGCCTCCAGAAGTCGTCAACGTGGATGAAATCATGTCACCTGATATGACACCAAGAAGCCCCACGCCCATTGTGGAGGAAACCCAGTAGATAACACCAGTGGTCATGGAACTTGATGTGCCGAAAGAGGGATAGGGCCAGCAAGATGAGGATGCAGGCAACCAAGTGCACCCAGAAAACCCTGAAGAAGCCTCGAGAGACAATGGGACGACTCCAAACCAGGAAGAAATGGCCACACCAGAAAGATCACATACAACCATGCTAGAACAACCATAGGAGGGAACAATGGAAGATGTCATTGGCCGATCAGAGGAGTATGCAGAAGAACGAACAATGGAGGTAGAAACCTTGAGCTAGCCACCACGATGAAAGGGAAAGCAGACGATACCAAGGTAACCATGTAGGAAACCCATCGCATCCATTGTCTTGCCACGCATTTGTTACACATTATTTTGGTCAACCCAGTGACCCAATGACAACATGTGTTCATGTTCCCTGAAAAGATAAAAAGTTCTTTCTCCATGAGGAAAGTGATTTGGTTTCCCTTCTCAAAAAGCATATTAAGGAAGGTTGTCGCACCCTGAAAAATGCATGAGGTGCGAAAATTCCTGATAATCTCTCTCTTCTCTAGAGCTAGACTGCGACGTCTCCACAGGATGCAATATACCCAGGGTGTGACGATGCCAAAAGCTAAGGAAAAGTCAAAACTTCATGAAAGTTCTAGAAGGGGATCTTCTAGAAGATGAGGTGGCCTCCAAATGGTTTGGATCTTACTTGTTTCTCTGATTTAGTGGGATCATACTAATATCCTCATCCATCTCTCCTTCACACTATATAAGGAGGGATCTCTCATGGGAAAGGATAAGGTTGAATAGGCTAAGATTTGTATGGAGAAATTGTACTTCAGATTATCCTTGAGAGCTTTGCTTTAGTTATACAAGCTACATGGTGGATCTTCTTCATTCAAAGGATTTGGAGCAAAGGTGTGTGTGTTACAACAAAGGGCCATTGAAATGGGACCTTGCGACATCAAGGATTTGGTTGTATTATCCACTTTCTATTTATTATGATACAACAATATGTTTATTTCCCATAAAACCATTATTGTTTTATTGTATGATTCCTTGATCACATACATAGGTTCTTGTTGAGTATACTTTATTATGATCACTTTGTTGTCTTGTGTTCCTTTGTAGGTTCAATATTGCATGAGCATTGGAACAGAGCGAGGATAGCGATGGAAAGAGAAAGCGACATTTAAAAGGTAGGCTTCTTATCTCTTGTTAACTGGTAAACTCAATAATTAGGGCCTAGGGAAAGGATTATGTTTTGTTTTGTTTTGTTCTAGTTCTAGGTGGTACTAGAGAGATCTGTTTGTGTCCGCACTTACTGATTAGTCCAACAAAAAAATTATGGAAGGGGTACATATAAAAACAAAGCTGTTAGGCCACGTGGAGAAATTGAGGTACTCAGACCATTACGTGAGGAACACAGACAAGTTCCCAAAGTTCGCCAAGAAAGTATACCTACAGACTGTGGGTATAGGACCCTTTGGTGAACTAATTAATCAACCAATCCAGTGGGCAACAGGACTGGCCCAAAAAGGGATTCTAGGCCTTTTAGACCTCCCGTACTTTGGGAGGGGCCAGTATGCAAACAACTGCGTCAAGCAGTTGATGGCAGTAACCCATGGAGGATACCTGTGGCTGGAACAACTCGTCTCAATATACGTAGAGCTCATCACATACATCACAGGGCTTCCATCATGAGGTGAGGATCCCTCACAGTTCCTTGAGGACAAAACAAAGGAGAAAGCATTGGTCGAGGAAATGAAGAAGAAATATGGCACCCAAAGGGGGTTGCGCAGAATCATCATCAAGCGTATTAGTGATGTTGCGACAATAATGGCCACAAAAATCATGGCATGTAAATTACTCATGAAATGTCATAAGGAGGAAGTCTCGGCCAGGGTTGTCACAGCTACAACACAGTGTGCAGAGGGAACCACACTCAGCTAGGCCCCTTATTTGCTGAATATGTTCCTAGATGACTGCAAGGATGTGCAGGATCTAGGGAGAAAATTTCATTATTCATGGCTACTCATCCTGATAGCCTTGATCATATGGAAGGAGCCAAAGTATTCATTTTTTGACACTAGACCCAATCCCTGCCACATAGCTCGATACTTATCATTGGGTCTACTTCGTACCCCATGAACAGAAAGGAGAATGCATCCATATTCGAAGGATATCTCATCGACATACAAGACAACATTGCCAACACTTGGAGGGTGACACCGGAAGCAATCACATAGTATCAGGGAATAGCCAAATTCAAATCCACTAGACATGCGATGTGGATCCATGCTCGGAAATATCCCAACAATCAATGGCTACAATTGTGTTACTGCATCAAGTAGACGGACATAGAGATGGCCATTAAGGATTGGGAAGATGACTGGAGGATTCCAGTCCTCATTCAATAAATACCTGCAGAGATAGAGGAGGAAGAGATAAGACAAGAACAGATACATGCCGAGGAGATAAAAATGCCCAATAAACCAAGGACAAGTCAGAACAAGGCACAACATAAAAAAGGGGGGACATCCAAGACATCCGCCCAGGTGGGGAAGAAGAACAACACACAGGTGCCACAGGTACAACAGAAATAGGCTGAGACAGTATAGGGAACTACATCAAGTGCTACTCCATAGGATAAAGGCCAGACTAAGAGTCCAGTCATCCAAATGGGGGGTGTGCACAAGAATCCGAAGGCACACAAAACGCCCCCAAAATACATGATCACTGAGGATGATGTTGTTGGGTATGTGTTATATTCTTTGCATGGGTGTGTGTGCTTCAGATACGACAACTGCGTCTAACGATCCCTACCACTAGATCCTTGCAATTTGTGTGCACTGGGTGCTTTCCTAGGGGGGTCCCAGGGGGGGCAGGTATGCCCCCCCCCTGGTTACACGCAGCGTTCGACAATGGGCGGTAGCCCGGGATAGCGCCCTGATTTTTTTTTTTTTT
>CBVK0100604948.1:0-13320 GCA_900067695.1 Picea abies | reverse complement strand
TCCCGGATTAAGGGATTAGGGTTTTGGTATCTACGGAATACCTAAAAAAATTGTATATATTGTATGGTGAATGGTGAAATTCAATATAATGAATATAAGAAAGGTTTTCTCGGTTGAGGGTTTCCGGTATAAAATCTCTGTGTACTCTGTGTATGAGCCATTGATTAATTTCTGTATTGCTTAAGAATCTATATGCATTGCTTTACTTCACAGGTTTAAAACTTACAGATGTGTACATGGTGGCCCAAATGATCTAGGATCGCACAGTCGAGGATTTTGATAATGCTGCATGCCAAAGGGACACAATTAAGGAAGAGTTGGCACACATGCGATAGCTCCTCAAGCAGCACGGAGAAGCACAAGAAACCAAAAACAACATAGGAATGGTCCCATCAACATCATAGATAGGAGGTGAAGCTGGATCAAGCGAGAAGGAAAGGATCCAGATGACAACACAGCCAAGCTTGACATTTCATGTCACACCTATCATGTTGCGCATGGATGAAATCCTGGGGCAGACACCCCTAAAGAAATTGGCTCCAATACAGTTGGTATTGACATGGATAACAACCAAGGCCCATATCTCACTCAATCCTAGGTTCAAAACACTTGATTATTGCATCCACCCATAAGAGATATCTCGGGTGAGACTACGTAGTGCACTCTGTGTACTGTGTTTCCTTCTGGGTAACTAAAGGGGTCGACAGTCTTAGGGGATTTTGTTGGGAAGCTTCTTGATTATGAATCGGGGTCAATCTGTGATGGTAAATGGATAAACAGAGAGAGGAAAAACCAACAACATTGAACTTTGAAGTCTCTAGGCGGATCTCTTTACTATGTGACGTTCATAGGTGGCTTCTCAATAAATACATGGTTATATATATTAAAGACGAAGGATGAAGTATTTAGCAAATTCAAATAATTCAAAACTGAAGTAGAGAATCTAACAGATAAGAAGATTTGACAAACCAGTGTTGGGGGGGAGAATCTGTCGATGGTTACTACTGTTTCAAGAATTTGACTTCGAAGTAATAGTCAAGCCAGGAAAATTGAATGCAGGACCTGACCACCTATCAAGGGTCACGAACGGGGAAGAACCTACAAATTTAGAAGACAAGTTTCCGGATGCACAACTATTTTCAGTCTAGATCGTTGATGATTACTTTGTAGATATCATTCAGTACTTGAGCACAGGTACTGCACCGCAAGAATATAACACTGCGCAGAAGAAAAAAATGGTAGTTCACGCCACCGACTATCAACTGATTGTAGGACACTTATACAAAATGGACGCAGATAGAATCTTGTGAAGGTACATGTTAGAACATGAAATACCAAGAGTCTTAGCAAAATCCCATGAGGGAATAGCAGGAGGGAACTATGCAGGCAAAGATATTGCGCAGAAGGTATTGCATGCAGGATTATGGTGGCCGACGATTCATTGAGACTCAAAAGAATACTGTCATAGATGCAATGTATATCAAAGGGTCGGTAAACCCAATAGAAGGGATGTGATACCACTATGACCACAATTAACGTTATAGGCATTCGATAAGTGGAAAATAGAATTTGTGGGTCTAATCAACCTACCAAAAAAAAGAATAGGAGCTAGGAACATTATCACCATGACAGAGTACCAAAAAAGATGGGCGAAAGCCACACCAGTGAAAGATTGCAGCGCAGAAAAAACAACACACTTTTGTTTTGAACAAGTAATCACTAGATTTGGATTCCCAAGAGTTTTGATGAATGACCAAGGAACACACTTTATAAACAACACTATCAGCACTATGACTGAAGAGTTTGAAGTCCATCATCAGAAGAGCACACCATATCACCCACAGGCGAATGACACAGTGGAAGCATTCAACAAAATCCCAGAGAACACGCTGACAAAGATTTGTAATGCCAATAGGGATGACTGGGACCTCAAAGTACTAGCAGTATTGTTGGCATACAGGACTACGTGAAAAAATTTGACAGGGAACACACCATTTAAATTAGTCTATGGCCAAGAAGCATTGGTTCCATTAGAATTATTAGTACCAAGCCTATGCATAGCAACAATCACACATATGACAGAACAAGGCGTAGTACGGGAGCGACTAAATCAACTAATGACAATGGAGGAAGATCGAATCTTAGCAGGATTCCACCAACAAAGAAAGGGATAAAGCTTGGCATGATAGACACATCAAGAAGAAAACTTTCAAGGAAGGCGATTTAGTACTGATGTATGACAACAAATCGATTCAGCACCCAGGCAAGATCATGATGCATTGATTAGGACCATACGAAGTACAATCTGTCACAGATGGAGGAGTTGTACAGTTGAAATACTTATCAGGCATAGAACATAGAGGGATGATCAATGGGAGCCGACTGAAGCTATACAAGGACAGTCGACCAACCATACCGCAGTAAAATAAAAATAAAAAAAATTGCTAAACAGTACCAACAGAGGAGAAGTGCAACAAAATAGCACACACATTTAGGAACACAAACTCGATGACGAGAAGGACAACGACCACATACAAAGGAAAACAAGTGGGAAATGGAAATACGACCAAAGTAGTGCGAAATGACGGGGTCAAGAGGAATTAAAGGACAAAAAGGACCAATGGGATGCCACATTAATCACACCAATTGGAGATGACAAGGCAGAGTAATGGAAAGTATGAAAGAACCGAAGGTGCATTGAACCCACAATTAAGGAAGCATCCTCGACAAGCTTCATGGGATACCCATACAACACACAGACGTGGGAAAAAAGAGTCCATTTGTGAAAGGAGAGTAGACATAGAGAGATAGAGGTTAAGGAACATAGAGTCATGTTCACAGAGGTCACAGAGACCATCCAAAGTCATAGAGTGTTCAACATTCACCGCCATGGCACCACCAAAGCAAGCAGAAGCAAGCTAGACTACCAGAAAAACCAGGGTTCAGACCGGGTCACAGGTACAGTTGGAAGAAAGTGAACACCAGCCACCGGAGATCGTCAATGTCGATAAAATCCCATCTCTAGATACAACATCAGTGAACCTTACACCTGTAGTGGAAGAAAACCAATAGCCAGCACTAGAGGGCATGAACATAGATAAACCAATAGAAGTACAGAAGTAGAAAACCAGAATGCAGAAACCCTGAAGGAGGTGCAACTAGAGAACATAGACAGCTCTGGAATTCAATGGAACAATGACGAATCAGGAAGCAACAATCGAGCTAGACGAGTCGCAAACCACCATATCAGACCACCCACTGGAAGGAACGGTAGATGATATCACAAGTTGGCCATAATGGTACACTAAAACACAACCAAAAGCTGCAGAAGCACCGTAGAAAGAGGAAAGAGTGGAAGAAGAAGAAAGAGATCCAGTCCAGAAATACTGCAACCGAACGTAAAATTCCACATCACACCCAGTATGTTGTGCATGGAGGAGATCATGGGGTAGACACACCTAAAATACTTAGTTCAAGGATACCATATAGAGCACTACAGAAGTTGTAGGTTAGCATAAACCATGAGGTACAGTCTCGCGCACATAAAAACTTAGTCGAATTGTAGCAAGCAACAAAGAAGAGGAATGCACTATAAATAGTGTACGAGTAGGCTAAGTTCGAGACCCAAGAGGAAAGGCAACGTAGGAAAGGATTAGAGTAGAAAGTTGTAGGAACATACAAAAATATTCCAAAGACCACATAGGTGGATGAAATGAAAGTAGAAGAAAAGATTGATGAGATTGAGTAAGCAATTGATCAATACCAGAAGGATATCAATAATCTCCGAGAACGTCTCATACCCACTACCCCACTAGTAGTGAATGAGCAAAGAAAGTAGGAAGCATTAGCGCAGCTGCAAGAGATAGAACAACAGGTTCGCACAACAGCCGACTTGTTTGATCAAGCAACACAACTTTGGAAAAAGTTAGAGGAGGATCAGCAGGTACAAAGGTGAGACAAGGAAGAATAAAGGATCAACGCAACAATCCAAGACCTCAAGCAGAGGCAGAAGATAATGGCTATCACAGAGCACATCAAAGGGGTGCAAGACATGAAGAAACTATTGATTAAGGTTGGTTGCCATTGATGTCAACCCTTGAAGAAAGCCCCATAGCACAAAGTTTTGGGTAATGGACCCAAGATTGTTTGATGTAAAGATGACTCATTATTGTCTTTTCATGGTTGATAAGAAGTAAAGATGGATGAACTCCAAAGTGGTCCCCTTCTGGTGAAAGTAATCTCGGGAAGATGCTTTGCAGAGTAAGAGAACCTATTATTCCCTAAAGTTGCACTTGACTGTGAGAGGGAAAGATAGGGCATCATTGGTTTATTTCAAAATGTTTAGAAAGTTTTTATAATTTGGTTTTTTGAATAAGGTGGTTGAAAACTGGCTCAAGGTTATAACATAACATGAAAATCAAGGTCAGAACATAGCATATCCCATTGACTGAATAAAAGGTAGACACATAGATGGATTAAACCAATAAGAAAAAGAGAATATGAAGCCTTCAATTTGTCAACTTCACATAAATTCTTGTCTCAGAATATCATCAGCTTGATATCAAAACTTGAAAATAATTTCCATAGTAATTTTTTCACTGTATTAATTAACAATCAAGAAACAAAAGCATTGCAATATGAATAATGAATTCAAGCATGAATAAAGAAAAACATAGTATAAAAGAGTGTCTAACCATCCATATGCCTTTGCTATTAAGTGTCAAATAGAACATAAATTCCTTTACAAGGAGTTTCACAAAAAGGTCTTCTGGATCTCCAGTTTTTCGACCTGAACACAATCTTTCCTCTGCCTTTTTAAACTATCCATAAAACCTCCAGATCCTATCATCTAGTGTACCTTTAATGACTAGATTCAAATAGTATCTATTTACTAGGAAGTTAACTCAAAAAGAGCTTTTACAATCCAAAAATAGATCATTGCTCAACAACTTGATATTGTATGATCTTGCCAACATTACATTTGATTCTACAAAACATGGATTAGTTTGATCTAGTCATACAGTTCAAGGTCTTTGCATTTCACAGGCCAAAAACGAGTAGACATTGCCATATTTCCTGGAAAACATTAAAATTATGATTGTAGCAATCTTCATGAAACCTTTAGGATATAATCACAGCAGAAGCTTTAGTATTTTTCTGTTTGAGCTTTGTGGTAAGCACAACATTGTGCCAGTAGAGTCTAAAGTTTATTTCTCTGAGCTCTTTGAGAAATGCCCTTTCCTCTTTTTTCTTCTTTTTTAAACCTTGAATCCTTTCTTGCTGGCGAGCATTCCATTGTTCTATTTGTGCCTTTTCTTTCTTCAACTGTCTCACTGTTTTTTGGAATTCCTTGATCCTTTCTTTATCAGTTCTGATTTTAACCCTGAATTCTGAGCACTCTTCAAAAGGTGCAAGCTCATTCAGATTTAAGGCAACTTTGGGTTCTTTCGCTTTAACCTGGTATTTAGAAACCAATCCCGAGCTATGTTCTTCATCATAACTTGCTGAATCCATAGCTTCATGTGATATGAGTCTACAAGGTAATCCATTTTATTATCAGGAATCTCACTGATACCTTTAGCAATTTCTTTAGCTTTTTCTAATCTAGCTGTAGCTCTCATTACAAGTCCTGTAGATGATGAAAACATTTGTTTACCTTTGTTTACTAGTTTCTTAAGAAATGGAGTTCTTTTTTCCTTTTTCCTGGTACTTGCTTCAACATCTTCAGAGTGATCTTCTATAACTATGATGTTTTTTTTCTTTGATTGATGGATTAAACATGGCTTTTGACTTCAATCTATACTTGTTGGTAACCCTAGTAGAATTCCTTCTAGGTTTTTGAGACGTAGACACACCTTTATCCTTTTTCCTTTTGACTGTAGCACCCCGTTTACTGGTTGATGGCGATTCATTCTTGACTGTAGTTTGAGTATTAAAATCTTCATCTGAATCTTCTTCCCCTTTAACATATTCCTCAGAAAACATTTTGATTTTTGGATCCAACTTAGGTCTTTTACCTCTGCTATTCCTTGTCACCCTGATATCAGGCATTTCTTCTTTAACAGGGGTTTCATCAATTGAAATATTGTGTTTCTGTGTAACAATATTTTTTCCTTTGCCTTTCTTCTATTTGTTGGACTGTGTGTTAGGTTTTAAAGATTGCATGAGTTAGCTCCAAAGCTTCTATAATTCTCTCAAAGCAGACATAACTAAAGTCTTAATTAAGACTTGATGAAACATACTTCTCTTTGCATTGGTGGAGAGTGACTGCACTCTCTTTGACATCTTTGTCAAGTTTTTGAGTAGAAATTAAGGTAGGTTTGAGGGATAATCACCATTTAGATGCATTAATATCCTAATGTGGTAGATATAGACTAGTGAAAATCTACCTTTGCAGGTGACATAGCTGTGGATAATGATCAGAGTAGTGTGCCATTCAGGTCTAATCCATCTGCGAGGGACTCCCCTTCTCCAATTCAGATTTTTCTTATCTTGAAGTAGGAATTGATTGACAAACTCTGTAACCACATGCTCTTTCTTCCACCATCTTTATCCTCCAACCACCAATATGCAAGATTTAGCAATTGTCTATTCTGTCACTAGCATCAACATCTTCCTGATCTCCACCTCGTGACCATCGAAGTTCAGTGCAAACTTCATGGAGACCTACTCATCGTAACCTTGAAAAGTGGTAAGGAATTCAAACCACCCGGCATCTCTGAACCTTTAAGCCATCTGAGGATAAGCTTCGAGGAGTTCAACACCCTCGGGTTCTAATCTGACTACATGTCTGCTCCTCTTAGGCACCATCAAAACACAATGCTATAACTAGCACGATTTAGATTCTGAATTTGTCACTTGCAATATGTTAGTATATAACCGTTCTTCTGAGAAAATACCTGCACTTAAAATTTAGCAAAATCAAACATAGAATGATGGGTTCAATATAATGATCGTTGAGAATTGAACGATTTGAAATGATTCCTTTGCGGGTACAGAGCAATCCAATCATGAAACAGTTTGAATCACTAAATGATTCCAAATCTATTGTGGGACACATGCGAACTCTCAAACCACGATCTGTGTCATCATAACGAAATCTGAGTGATGGGCACATATCAAGCCATGATTATCTTTGCGCTATGGGAATAAGGTTATTCCTGTAGTGCTATTAATGGGTTAGCATAATTTGAATTTGTAAAGTTCAAACAAGCATATAAAGTGACACATCATTTAAAACCATGTCTTACAACTCAAAACTTAAATAAATTATTCAAAAACTGAAATGCAAACCATAAGACACTAAAAACAATGATCAAAATCAACTGGAAGCAGATAATGAAGTGTAGGTAGGAAGGGTTTGGGATTAAGGTTTCTCACAAAATAAAAAGCAAAAATTAGAGACTAACACTGGCTCCTTCTGGGGATGGAGTTTTGATAATAAACTCCAAGAACTGCAGACCAATGCCTTTTCCTTTATCTCTGATTCACTGATCTCCCTACATCTGCCAGTCTTTTATTCTTAGCATAAATGTAAAAACAAGTCCATTGGGTATATGGAGTCTTTATTGAAAATAAAACCTATTGTACTAACTGAAAACCTTATGAGTCATTAGAGAAAATAGTGCTTCAAGAACCTCCCATTCACTGGGGCCCCAAAAGTTTCTATGTTGTCTAAATTAGACAGGAGAAAAGTGTTATTGTTCATTATCTTGGCTATTCTGAAAGGACCATACCATAGGTTATCAAACTTTCCATGTTTTGCTTTATCCTCTCTCCTGGCATCCCATCTTAACACCAAATCTCCCACATTGAAAATATCTTTCTTAGTTCCCTTATTGAATGTAGCCTTGACTTTTCCTTGGTGAGAAACAACTTTCTGATTCACCTATTCTCTGACCTGCTGAACTTCAATCATCTGAAAAATTCTCCTTTGGATATCATTGGGTTCTTCTAACTCTTCTTGTAGAAACTTTAAAACTGGCAGGCCCAATTGAGTTGGAAGAATAGCTTCTGTCCCATATACCATCTGGAAAGGAGATGTCCCAATAAACTTCTTGTTGATGATATGATCAGCCCAAAGGGAAAACTTTAACTTGGAATCCCATGATTTTTTATTTTCTTCCAGTAGTTTTTTGATAATTCTTATGAGAGTTTTATTGGAAGATTCTACCAATTTGTTCCCTTAGGGGTAGCAGGGAGTAGAATGAACCAATTTGATACTATACTTATTGCATAATTCAATCATGGAATTCGATTTAAAATCCCGTGCATTATTAGTGACTAGTTTTTTAAGATAGCCAAACCTGGAAAAAATATATCCTTCTAGAAATTCCATGATTTCCTTGTATGTTGTATTCCAAGTTGGAATTGCTTCAATCCACTTCATAAAATAATCTGTGGCTGTAAGAATCCATCTATGTTGTCTTGAATATGACAGATTAATCTCTCTGATGAAGTCCAATCCCCACTGTTGAAATGGTCCATGGGTGATGATTGGTTTCAGAGGCAAAGATATAAGTTTCTTCTTTCCAACAAATTTCTGACAAGGTTCACATGCCTTGACCTGAGCAAAAATATATGAGAATAGAACTGGCCAGTAATAGCCTGCTCTAAGAATATTGAAGGAAGTAGCCTTCCAATGATGATGGCCTCCACAGACACCATGATGCATATCATGAGATATTTGTTTATCTTCTTTTTCATCCACACACCTCAACAGAAAACCATTGGGGTATTTCCAGAACAAGGTCTGATCAACAATGCAGTACTTTACTACTCTTAACTTTAATGACCTGAATTTTGATTTATCCAACTCTGGGGGATATTGAAAGTTCAGCAAAAAAAATACGATATCTTTGTACCATGGTGAAGAAACATACTTGTTGTTTACTTGTGAATTTGTTTCTTCAATCTGGACAGAAGAATCCTGTGTCTTGTCTGAAAGATGGTACAACCCAATTGCTTTGCAATTATATTCTGTCATCAATTTGGCAAGGACTTTTCCTTTTATCAGTTGAGTAGGCTTTATGGTGAGATCATACTCCAGGATTTTTGTTATCCATTTCCATCGCTTTCCTTCACAATCAGTCCGAACCAATATTTCTTTGATTGCACTGCTTGGGACATAAGCTGTAATCTTAGATTGAAGAACATATACTCTGAAGGATTTCAGAGCCTTTACCAAGGCATAGGCCTATTTTTCTATTATATCATACTTCAATTCAGAGTCTTTGAGGGTTTTTCTAAACAAGGAGATGGGCTGCTCGTATCCTTTCTCATTTCTTTGCAGAAGAACAACAACTATGGCATTTTTTGATGCAAATGAAAAAAACATGAATTCTTTGGAGTAATCTGGGATAATTAGAACAAGTGCCTGAACAATATCCTTCTTGATCCTTTCAAAGGATTCTTTCACTTCTGGTATCCACTTAATTTCTGCATCCTTTTTCAACATGTCAGTAATGTACTTGAAAATCTCTGCAAAGTTAGGTATAAACCTCCTTAAAAAATTAATTTTACCAATGAAGGACTGAATAGACTTTTTATTTCTCGGAGTGTCTAATTTTTGGATAGCCTTTACTCTTTCAGGATCTATTTTAATACCTTCAGGTGAAACTATGTGTCCTAGAATCTTTCCTTCCTCCATGGAAAAATGTGATTTTTTGGGATTAAGTGATATACCGTACCTCCTGCACTTCTCAAAGGTCTGCTTCAAGTGTTGTAAATGTTCTTCGTTGGATGATGAAAATATAGTGATGACATCAAGGTAAATAACCACAAACTTGTCTTTCTCCCCAATGAAAGCGATGTCCATATCCCTTTGGAATGTGACTCGTGTGTTCATCAATCCGAAAGGCATCTTTTCATACATAAAAGTGCCCTAAGGAGTGGTAAACGTTATTTTCTTTTTGTCCTCTTCCATTACTGATATTTGATTGTACCCTGAGTATCCATCAAGCATAGAGATTCTCTTTGCACTGACAACTCTTTGTAAGATATAATCCATTTTTTGTAATGGATAATTGTCTTTCAAAGAGCACCTGTTTAGATTCCTGAAGTCCACGTAGAGCCTTATCTCTCCGTTCTTCTTCCTGACAGGTACAAGGTTGGCTACCCATTCTGAGTATCTCAGTGGCACTATGATTTTTGCTTCCAACAACCTTTTCAGCTCCTTTTCTATTATAGGTAATAGTAAAGGATTAAATTGCCTGAACTTTTTCTTAATGGGTTTTGATCACGATTTCATAGGAATTTTGTGTTGAATAATCTCTGTATCAAACACTTTCAGATCTTCATAAGACCAGGCAAATATATCTGAATATTGTTTCATTAATTCAACATACGCTTCTTTCTGTTTTTGTGACAATTTTCTAGATATTTTGACCAACCTGGGGTTTTCATCCAGACTAATGTCACATTCCACTACATCCATTTCCTTTTTCTGGATAACAACCTTCCTGGAAACATCATTATGATCGAACAACCTCCCTAGTGGAACCAAACCTTTGGGCAGATGGTTTGTCTTTAGTTCAATGATTTTGTGGCCAGAAATAGTATCTTGAAGGACTTCTGTAGCATGTATTTCTGCTTCACCATTTTCATCATCTTGATCTATTGAAAGGTTAGAAAACTCTTCAATAGTTTTCAAAAATCTTTGAATTTCCTCATCATCTTTAAAAACCTGCCAATGTTTTATATTATCCGGTATTGAGGGTCTGTGTCTGACTTCAATTTTGATCTTTAGATTAGGAAACATCAGAGTTTTAAAGTTGCTAGTTGCAAGTGCCAAAGAGTTAGCCTGATAATTTAAATTTCTGTGCACAAAAGTAATATTGAATGCCAAAAAGAAATTATCCACATAATCCCACACCTCATTTCTATATTGTTTTAACTTTTGTTGTTTATTTTGATATATATTCTTGATCTGGTGAATAATAAGTTCTGAGTCTCCAAAAGCAGACATCTTATCTATACCCATATCTCTAGCATATTTCAAACCTAATAGCAAGGCTTCATACTCACTGATGTTATTAGTGTTGTCAAATTCAATTTTATATGACATAGGAATAACCTCCTTGGTAGGGGAAATGAAGACAATGCTAGCTCTAGAACCTTCTTTAGAACATGCTCCATCAAAATACATTTTCCAAACAAAATTGTCTTTACTATCTCCAACTGTAGTTGTTGTCTTTCTGACTGATACTTCTTCCATCTCATCACTCATATGAAAAATAGAAGAACCAAGATCATTTTCTACAACATATATAGGATGATTAGTGGGATTATTGTGATCACTTACCAAATAAGCCAATCTAACTTCTCTGTATAATCTCTGTTGTTCCCCACCAAAAATAGGTATGGTTGCATAACTAAGGTCCATCTATAGAGTACCACCTACCTTCTTGTCCCAAGATCTTGAAAGAAGCATTCCAAATTTTGGTGGTATGTCAGCCACAATAACATCTAATACCACACTTTTCATAGGTAATTGGGAAAGAGTAACAACCACATCTTTCATAACTCCAAGGCATTTGACTTTCATGGAGTCAAAAGAATATAGATCATGATATGGTCTAGTAATGTCCAGCCCTAATTCTTCCATCACCACCTTAGGCATGACATTATGCGAGGCACCATAATCCATTAAGCAGTTGTGAAATATCTTGTCATGGACATTTAATGAAATGTAGAATGGTGGAGAGGCATCAATTCTGTCTTCATTGTGAGGTCCAATAGTTATAGTAGGGTTTTCATCCTCTAGATTGACTGTATCTGAAAAGGTGACATGAGTTGGAGCCTGTAGACCCTTGAGGACAGTCTTTCTGAAGAGTTCTGTTTTCATGATTTCTAATAATGGAAATCTTGATTTTGTTGATTTTGTGTTCTAAACTGTTAAGCCCTAATATTGGCTCATTGCCCCTTAATTGGGGCATATTAGATTAGTAATGTTATTTTATTTATGTCGGCCTTAGGCCATTAGTTGTAGTTTAGATTAGTAATGTTATTCCATTAGTTGTAATTATACCTCCTAGTCTCCTATATATACCAAGGAGACATTTTCATTTTAATCATCTTGTACTTGAACATTTAAGTGGGGTAAAAGTAGGTTGCCCCCTCGAAGAGGCTTGTTATCTGAAATTATCTATTTTTCAAGGCGTTGAGTACTTTTCCTGAGGTTTTTCTATGCTATATTGATGTTTGGTTCTTAACATATGGTATCGGAACTCAAGGTCTTGGGGTTTCACTGCTACATCTGAGACACCATGGAATTTTCACTATAACTTTTTTTCTACAACGTTTTAGAAGGAACCACTTGGAGGGTATTTAGTAGATAGATCAAGGTATGTTGGATTCAAAATTCAGCTCCTGATGCCTTATACTTTGGTAGATACAGCCTGTACAAGATAGGGTTCTGGAATCATCCTGAAAGGAGTCATTGCGGAAGTTTCACTATAAACAATTTTCTGTAACGTTTCAGACCCTGAAATCTGGAGGAAATTTACAGAAATTAGTAAGTTATCTATGGTGAAACATTAAGCTTTTGGGTCATCTTAAATTTGTAGATACACCTTGTGTAAGATAGGGTATTTGACTAGTCCTATTGACTAGTCTCAAGAAGGTGTTCCAGGTAAAACAAGCATAACTTCTTGATAGAGTATCCAAATTGAGTGGGACTAGTTTCATTGGATCGTGGTTATTATGTAGTATTTGGGGTGCGAGTTTTAGAATTTGATATCAATTATTTTGTGCAGGGCATTCTACACAAGTGAGATCTCCTGGAAAGGCCAAAAATCGGCAAGTTGTCAGGAAGTTACTGTAAATTCCACTTGGCACATCCAATTTTGATCAGCCCTGTGGAATTGTAGAGAAGAAATATCAGAGAAATACCTAAAAGAAAGTTTCATACCTAAAAGGGCCGAAACTTGGGAGATAGAATAGAATAAATATTGTCTAGCAGAACCACCTCAAGATCAAGACTCAAAAGTGATATTTGGCCAAAATGCCACCCAAAAAGGGACCTTCTACACCAAATAAACCTCCAGAAAATCCTAATTGGACTCTTGATGAAGGTGAAGAAATGTGTAGGGACATAAATGATTTACAAAAGAAGACAGTAACTAAAGATGAACTGCAAGAGATGATGGATTCAATGGAAGCTAAGTTGGATACTAAGATGGAAGGCTTAAAAGGGGAGATCATGGAAGGATTGAGAAATTTCGTAATAGAGAAGACACCCAAAAGTGAAAATGCATCCCATGAAATTCATGATGAGGACACAAGGAAGGTGAATCAAGAATGGAGAAACTCCAACTTTGG